>JALLAW010000939.1:0-10688 GCA_036939535.1 Cyclotella kingstonii | reverse complement strand
GAACACTGGCGTCAAGCCAGATTCTGAGCGTCACCTTTAGTAGTCGTAGATAACCGCACAATTAAATTAAAGACAACGACCAGGACTGCTGACCACAGTCCGCCCCCAGTTAACAACTTCCTAGATTAGTTTATCGAGTATCTCTACTTACTTATATGAGAGAATTAATTTGTCCTTCGCTCAAAGTTCGTCTCAACTGCATGTCCTTGTGAATATCCCGTTCGCCTTTTCTACATGTTTATGCTACCTTGAAAGAGATACACCGCATCTGAGATGTGAATGTTCCAATCGTGTACCTGCCTAATTATGTAGGCGATCGAATTCGGGAATCGCTCTCCCTTTCTCTAGTCGGCCTGACCTTGTGACTTCTCCATTCGCATACCCACCAGGCAGTGTTCCCTTGAGCCTAAAATTACACATATCGGTCGCTCAGTTTTTTTGTTGTGTAAATTCCCTGTTCATCTTTCTACCTCCCTTGTGGTCTTAACTCTCCAGACATATCGAGATACGTGCCTCGTCGTCGTTTTGAAGGCTGTAATTTGTGAAACTCACGTCCCTGGGTCTCTCTTTGCTCAAGCTTCCGTCCCTGAGTGTACCTTCATCTGATCTGCCTAGTCTAGATTCCTCCGATCCTTAATACTTGTCAATTCCTACCAAGTCGTGTGACAATTTTCATTCCTCATCTGACCTGATTGACCTGCCAGGAGCTAGTGTCTCCCAATTATCTATTGATTTATTATCCAATTTTTTTGCGTTGAGCCCAGCTCATTCTTCAGGCATATCTCATCAGGGATTCTTCTGTAAGAGCCTATACCTGTTGTCCTTACGAATTCGCCGTGTAACCCTTCGATCCTTTTTATAGTTTCACTTGAAATGTACGTTTACTCATCTGCTAAATTCAATGCACCTCTTTATTCCAAACCTCGCCTAAAATTGCTTTCAACTATTATCTTTTTGAGTAAACTTTGTTACTTTAGTCTGTCTCCTTCGCTCCCTCCAAGTTACCTCTTCCTGTCTGGTTTCTAACTCATTTTGATGCAACCTTACTTCTTCTTCCAAATCTCGTCGCCGTCGTTTTTCCCTCAGCACTCCTTGTGTTTGTGTTTAACCCTGACTCTAGTACTTCTGTGCTGTTGAGTGCTGCCTCTATCGCTAGTATTCAATATCTTTTTTTGATTGTACTCTTCTTCGTGTCTGAAATAATTGATGTCCAATAAGAAGCATCTTTTTTGCAGATGATCTTATATCTACTGAGTTCTTCAATCTTGTGATCGACATCGTTGATCTCCTCTAGCTTGATAAAGTTGCGTTTCTTGTCCCTTTGATAATGACCTCATTTTTGGTGACATTTGACCTAGAAATTTGAAAGTCCTAGTTCCTCTAAACGCGAGATAAATCGGTACCCAGTGAACAATTTCCTCATCTGTTTTTTTCATGCTCAATTAACAACATATGCAGATCCCTAATCCCCTCTATCAGTGATTGGGTCCTCCCTTTGTCTGGGCAACACATTGAATGTACGGTGTTTTCTTTAGAGTTACAATTTGGACATCCCCAGTTTTTATTGCTCCTTTCATATCTATCTATTTTTCTGGTTCCACAGAACCCTTAATGTTTCTTGGCCAACCAAACTTAATGCACATTAGATCTTTTTATGAGATATGTGTGTAAATTGTCCCAGTCTATCTCCTGGAATTGCTCCTTTGAACAAGGTTCTTTTCTCTTTGTGCAGAGAAATCTTATTGCCCTTTGTTTAGCGATTGCCCATCTGATAGGTTCGCTAATGTATTGTGTTAGTTTGTATCCGTCTACCACGATCCCTACTGATTCAGGCGGAATTTTAGCGATTTTCTCTAAGTTGTTATGTAACTGTCTAACACCTCTTTTATTGCTAATTGGTCGTACATAATGTCATGGGCATAATTCTTTTGTTTGACTGCGCTGCTCTCCAGAGTGCTTTTTCATCGGCACACATCATTGCGATATACCAGTTTGAGTCATTTACCTTCTGTACACTCTCTATTAACACTTGTAATGCGTACAGTCCGAGTAGTTCTTCCCAGAACATGTGGGCATCTTTTGACTGCTCATTTCCACTGCCTCTAAAGCACGTGAGTGTTTTTGTGCATAGAATTACCCAACCCCATCTCATTGCAGGAGACATGATTCTATCATATGATCCATATATTATCGCTAGAAGTGTCTTGTTCGCTAAGCCTTTGTGGAACCAGTTATGTAGGCTGTCCTTTGCTTGATTAGTTTGTACTATTTTGAACATCCATTCTCATTCCACTCTTTAATTTTGTTTCTATGGCTTCCGTTTGGTTTCTCTAGTGTGAATACTCGAACCTCAACCTACCCAGATTTCTCAGTCTAACACTCTACTCTATATGGTCGAGTTGAACTGATACTGGTATCACCTTTTCAGGCATTAGTCTTTCTTGGTCAGCCTCACAGGTTCTTCCTCTTCTAGTGTTGGATGAAATCGATTTTTTTTGTTCAGTATTCCTTCCTTTTTATCGTTAAACCATACACACAATCTGTGAATTTTGTTTACCCATCTACCTATTCCTTCTTGTAGTCCTCTGTTGTTTCTCTGCCAGTTTGTCCAGAATACATCCCACTTCTGCCAGTCTTTATCCTCTGGTTCTTCTCTTGGACATATTAAACCGGAGTTTAAGTCGACCTCCAACTAAACACTTCTTCTTCAGATGTATTCCATCTACGCATACTATATCTGATAGAAACAATGTCTTTCCGCGATTCTGCATCTATTTCAAGATAGCCTTGTTTGTTTTTTATTGGATACCTAGAGAACATGTTGACTAGAATTGATCGTTTTCTCTGGGAAAAGAAATTTTGTGTAATTCATTATTACTTGCATCTCGTATACCTCTAGGGTTTTCTACAGTTCAATGAGCCGAGAATTGGACGCATTCATCCCTTTCTTGTTACTCTTTCCTTTATAGGGCTTCCTCTCGTACCTAATTCCATTTGGAGATATTGAAGACTACATAGAAGTCTTTTGCTAAGAGTAGAGTTGTTGTCATTATGTTGTAGGAGGAGATTCAATCTTTCTATCAATTGTTCAGTGTTAAAATCCACCAACCCAAAACCTCCAAAAGTGTGGTGTAACCTTCTCCATTCCTTGCCTATGTTTCTACAGATATCTAGAGCAGGAAGCATTTTGTAGTCGGTTTTCTTGAACATCTCTTCACCTTCTTCTAGAGTATTTTTTAACGTTTTTCTGCCATATCGTAAACAGAGCCATAGTTGGCGTTTGTAAGCTATTCACACTAAATGAGATGGAAGATCAGCTTACCCTATTCTTTCTATCCACACCTCGTGCTTCGTCTGTAGCGCAAGAAAATGATCTTTATATCCTTTGTCTCGACCGTCTATAACACCTAACGTTGCTCTGCTGATTGATGCCTTCTCTTGTTTTATTGCTTCTAACTCGCCAGGATTGGGAATGATAAGGTCGTAATCTTGTCACTGAATTCCCATTTCCCTTCTCTGAAGACGTAGTCGAGCCCATACCATATACTCATTTTTTGTTTTGATTGCTGCACCTGTTGCTATTAATAATAGTGCCTATATAGTCAGAGATTCTTTAACTAGTGCCCATATAGTCGCAGAGTCTTTAACTAGTGTCCACAAGGACGCAATTTTAATCTAGTTTTCATCCCAGTCATATAGATATGTGTCGTCTACAAAGAGTCCCCCATCGCCTCTATTCATTCTTCAGTCATCGAAAGTCTGACTTTCGAGCCATATCCTAGTGATTTGTATATGTTTACTAGACACGTACTTAACTCCAACCACGAGGCGGGGGCGGCTCTACTTTCTTGTCCTAACCCCATCATCGGTAAGTGCGACTCCTTTCCTCAAAAAATGTCAACGAGTAATCATAACGCGATCTTTGATGGAAGAATCGCTTTTACGTTGCCGCTGAGATTCCTGCGTCTATGGAAACTATCACAAGAGCATATCTTTTTTGCTTAGAGAGACCAATCATCAATGTTTTATCAAAGCTAGCGTTAATAGCTGTTTTGTGTTTCTGGCTGAAGAGGTCTTACCTCAACAAGTTTGCTTCTTTCATTGTTTTCAATGCTCTCAGTCCGAAGATAAATTGACTGTAGCAATTAAAATCCGCTTCATACAATTGTATGGCTCTGAGTTTGCTAAATAGATATTCAACCGCCACTTTTTCAAGAAGATCTGAAATCCTGTTCCCCACTTTTCAGGAGAAATCCCTGTTTTGCAAGTTAGGTTTAACTGATTAACTAGCGCTTCCAAAATGATATCGCTGTATGTTCCTGCCTTACAGTGTCTAAAATGTATACCAGAGTAGGACGAGGATGACCTTTGTTCAAAATATTTTCACCTCATCTCTTTCAAAGATAATCCTTTCCGCTCACCAGCTTTTTATCTACCCTCCCTATTTCTGTTAATTTCAGCTTAGTTACCAAACCGAGTTGTTCCGGGTGTTCGAACCCTCCCATTACAATTTTCTTGGTCAACTGCTCGTCTTGCAAGTAGTTCAGTCTTTTAGCTAAATGAGTTCTCATAATGGGAGCGGTTTTCCAGTCTTTTCTTGTATCGCTTTTTCCGCATGTTCTTTTGTTTCGAATATCACCTTTTCTCTTTGATTTCTCTTGTTACTTTGAGTACACTGTTCGACCTCGATTCTCTAACTGCCCTTTTGATTACATACCATATTTTGGATCCCTCTTTATTGATTTTGTCTTTAATTGCACTAATTTTACTATTGTCATTCTCACTGATCGCTGTAGACAGGCAGTTCTGTAAGCGTTGAGCTCTGAACGCTTTGAATTGAGTTAGGCATTCTCTCCATCTACTTCTGCAGTATTCACCATAGTTCCATAGTCTTTCCTCTTCTCCTTTTTGTAAAAACAAATGTTGTCCCTGTTGGCGAACCTCACTGCGCTCCTTTTGTGCTTATGTCTTCTTTTTTTGTATTTTTATTAATCCCTTCACCGCTTGCCATACCAATGTTGAATTTCAGAAAGAAATTCGCCTTCTGATCTTAACATTTTCCTGCAATGATGTTCAGCATGTCTTTGTATCTCTGCAATTTGTCTTGAGATTTTCTCAAAAGCTGTTTTCACCTCCTATGTCATCTCAGACTTCGCTTTTGTAACTGGTTACAACTTTCTTTGTCTTATCGCTAAATTTTATCTTCTGAAGTGGTCTTCTACTGGACTAATTTATTTTTTCGTGGCTTCTTTGTTTGCAAGAACCAGTCTTCTTTCTACTGGTCTAATAACTTTCTGCTGATATCCACCTACCATCGATCTACAAAAGACATCTAGTTTGGTTGCCCGGTGATCACCTGGCAAGCTATTAAAGTCCAGAAAACACACATTTGTAATCTCAATACCTATAGATGCGAATCCACCATCTATTGGAGATGTTTGTGCGTAACGCGTCATTTCCCCACCATTTATGTGTTATCACTTTCAACCCTTCTACTTGATTTTCTAATCTTTTCCTGAATCTACCTTTTCTATATGGTCGTTTGCATCTGTAAGAAGTAGAATTTGTCGCCAGAGTTTTGCCTTATGTTAAATTGGTACCATAGATCATCGTTGAAAAGTTCTTGTGGATATAGATCAGTCTGTCTCCTTTCTTGATTTGATTTCAATCAATGTAACGTTGATTTTGACTAAAGATTTATTTCAATCCTCCGCTCCTGCTGTTAGCATTCCTATAGGCTATCACAACCCTAGTAACTGCATTATTGTTGCTGTGGAACCTCCATGATATCCACCTTTCTAGACCTCTGAAATCTGCCTCAGACTCTTTGGCAAATTTTGTTTTTTGCCCTTTGCATATCAACGCAACTCCACATGGTTGATGCATCTCTACAGCTTCCCACTCATTTTGAGGTCGCAGGTGTGTGACTCTGCTATATCTGTTCTTCAAGAATTGCCAATTTTTATGTTGAGTTCTAAGAGTCCAATGCAGTCTACATCATATTTGGAGCTGATGTCCTCCATCTGTTGAATTTTCACTAGTCTCCCCTAATCGACACATCATGATTCTGCATTGTCCTTCATTATCTGGAAAATTCCCGACCATCTTGTTATTGTTGTTATGTTTATTGTCTAGATTTTTTTTCTAGAAGATTCTGTGTACTTTCCTTAATTTCGTTATCTCTGTAATCCTGACCTGTATTCAGTCCTTCGTCAGAGATTTTTAGTGCGTAGTCCATATAACTTTTCTTTTTAAGTATACCAATAATTTGTTTACTTTTATCTTTTTGCTTCATTTGTCGGTTTGCCTAGACGTGTAACTCGTTGTCTGCCAGATCTACCCCTACCTTCTCTACTCTCAAAGTCAGGACTAAGGGTTGAGTGCTCCTCCTTGCTGCTCATTTTCTACCGTGCCTTGACAGGACACATTGTCCATGTCCAAGGTCTTACCAATAATGGATTGTTTTATACTGACAATTTCACCAAAGCTGCCGCCTAAGAATGGCATACAGTCATCCTCAACTGCTCCTACTTCCTCCTGAAGCGCTTTCGACAAGGTATCCTGTTCGTCTCCCTCAAGATTAAATTTTTGGTCCAGTGTAGCATCAACCATCAAGATTTTAACCCAACTAAGCATTTTATGAGCGTCACCTTTTGCCTTAATTGTCAGTGTTTTGATTATTTTATTTGAATTAGCATCATGTTTTTTCATAAGTGACACCCTGTCTACTACCTTGGATCTATCGTCATACTGATCTTGAATTTCGGCAAGCTCAGTAAGATCTCTCTTCTCCTCGTCTTCCTCCACCTGTGTTGCTATTTCCTCTTCATCTATCCCCGTGTTGGATCCGTGAGTTGTATCAGTTGCCGTCATCTCTCTCTTTTCCTCATTTTTTGAGTTCCCTTCCTTCGATACTCCCTCCTCCGAAGATTCCTGATCCAACACACTACCAGAATCTTCGTTTATCTTATCTGAGTCCTGGACTATTTTTAGATTGTCGAATAGCACCCTGTTCTGCTCATGTTCTTCTTCGCTTTCTTCCTTTGAATCCTCATCGAAACTATTAACGCTAAAATTGAGTTCCCATTAGTGTTGGCTGTGTAAGAGGACCTATTGTCTGAAATACATAGACCTGAGTTGAAATTGAATGCGTCGAAAGCTCCTACTTTGGTCTCTTATAATTACATCAATGTACCATTTCCTTCATGCGTCTCTTACAAATTTAGAATCTCTTACTCAGTCAAACCTAAGATTTCTTCATCTGACCTTTTAAGCGCGTCCTCTAATAGTATTCTTGGTGTGTCTTCTTCAGCCTTCGAATCATACACGGCGTGATCCACTAGTGCTACTTGTTCTGGTGTGAAGCCTCCTTACAACAGTTTCTTCATACCAGATATAGCTGCTCCGTTTCTTAGCATTTTATGGAAGATCTGGGCAGCTGGACATTTGACAAGTTGCCCCGCATACGATTTTACCTCATGATCTGAACTTGGAAGTAAGCAACCACGTTACCATCTAGGTCCGTGGACACGCAGTACCATGCTTTTTTGTATTTGAGTTTGGTTTTAGTGCTTTGTCTTTGTCTCGCGAGATTTTCCTTTCATTTACTTTGATTTCTAAAGAATCCAAAATGTCTCTGATCGATATTTCTTCATCACCCTCCTCGTTCACAGCAAACCTGATTATCTCTTGATGGTTCAAAAGAAACAGCCCCATAATCTTAAAAACCCCATATTCCTCATGCACATTTCATGAAAATTAATCTTCCTTACATAGCTTTCTTTTTCACCATCTTTGTCAGCATTGCCGGGTACCTTCAGTGACAATGCACATTTGCCGCATTTTTTGTCCACAAACTTTGCCGCTTAGTTTCATCGCGCAGTCGATCCCATCTCCCTTCGTCTTTCGTGCCTATATGAATATTGAATGTTAGTTTGTATTTGCTCAGTCCCACTCTTCGTTTTTCAAATTCATTTTCATCAACGGTATCCCAGGAGGGTGGCCTTGTATTACTGCAAAAACCGGAGGATTTGTGGTAAGATGTCTTCATCTCTGTCTCCACCAATTTCGCAGGTATTTTTTTACGGATTCCAACCATGTCGATATTATGTACAGATTCCAACTCTTGTAGCGGCTTCAATTTGATCTGAATATCCTCATGATTCAGATCTCCTTCTGCGATAGATACCATTTCCTCTATCTCCATGTTCTCTGCTAATACCGCTGCTCCTCTGATTAGCTTGCTGTCCCTAATGGGTAGATATGCCTTAGTCGAGTTTTAGACATAAAAGTAATCTTTTGCATCAAGGGCATAGCAAGTCATTTCTCCTCTGTTTGAGATAGGGAGTTTATCCGATCCTTCTTAAGGTATAAATTGAGCATTGGGGTCTGATACTTTCCTGATGAAGACAATGGCAGCTGCCAGTTTGTCTAGTAGTTTGTTCCTAGTTTTATGCCCCTTAGAATCTTTTTTCTCTCTCACCCCAATGTCGATCATTGCTTTATGATTAATTAATTGTACAACCCTTCTCTCTATAACATCGCTCCCTGCCTTTGCCAGATTGAATCCTTCCTTATCGTTTTTGACTTTGAGACTTAAACCTTTCTTTTTATACAGATATATCTTTATAGAATCCGACTTTTTGTCAGGAGTGATCAGTTTTTGATAAACTCCTTCATTAGTTCCTGTTTCTTCATTACTGATCCTCTTTCCTTCATCGCTTGACACCACAGTAATCATGTCCTGATTTTGATCGTCAGTCTTAGCGTCGTTTTCGGCCCTTGGAGGTTTAGTGTCTTTCTTTTTTGTTTTATTGGTCTCCTTTTCCATTTCCTTCGTTACTAGTTCGTCTTTTTTCCACCTTTTGACTAATTCCTGCGTGGATTTGTCCTGACCTCTACGCGTCTGTCCTTTAAGTTGACATTCAGCAGAAAATCGATCAATACATTTCTTTCTTCCACTTCTATATTCCGTTTAACTGCGTGCAGTTTAGCCTTCAACCTATTTGTAGTGAGGTTGCTTTCCTTTGTGTTGAGCCGTCCCTTGTTTTTTAATGGTTGACGTCTTTTTTCCTTTGATGGATGTAATTCCTATGTAGCTGTAGTATAGCTTACCTAAATTAGATAAATACTAAGATTTTGTGTAGAATTTTTACTTTATGCTACTCCCGATCGTGGAGAAGTAAGTCAGCTGGAAATAATTCTCCTACAGTTAGGGAACTTATCAGAGTTATGAGTGACAGATATGAATTTTTAAAAACCAAAGACAAAGCTTATGAAAGACAAAACAATAACAATAAATGCTGTTGAGTTTAAAGGGATAAGTGGGCAGCACAAGCAAAAAGGTCATAAAAGAAGTGATTGTTCTCAGAACAAAGAAAGTGGTAATGGCACCCACAAAACTATACCTGGTGGAAAGTTCAAAGGAACTTGCAGCAATTGTAATAAAAATGGTCACAAAAAAGCTGAATGTTGGGAGAAAGAAGAGAACGCTTCAAAACGACTTAGAAATAGGAAAAGTAAAATGAAAACAGACGATGAGATTACAAATGCTGGTGTAAACGTGGTTCTAGCACCCTTGGAAACTTTGGAAGTAGCATTGACTGCAATCAATCATTCCAAATTTGAATTTTCAAAAGGGATATAATTGCTACAATTAGAAACATTTGGATTGCAGATACAGCTGCTTCTGATCATTTTACTAACAGCAAACTGGAAGCTTTTAACATCAGAAAGGGAACTTCTAGTGCTCAGGGAATAACTGGAAACTCAGTGGCCAGTGAAGAAGTGATGGACCTATAATTTGTGTATTAAGGAGGCTAAACAGTATAATATTGCAAAAATTGAAGGGTCTCATTACAATTCAACCTTCAATTTCAATTTATTTGGCATTTCAATGATGATGCAAAATGGATGGATAATCTCCACTGGATCAAAGGATATGGTAGTCATCAAACACATTGAAAGTGGTATTGAGATTAAATTTGACATTGTGATTCCTATAACAAAAGGAGCAATCTACGCAGCAAAATTTCAAAGGGTGAAAGAAATAGCATCAACTGATATAGACACGCCTACACTAGAAATATCTCTTGTGAAAGCACATCAACTCTTTGGACATGCGAAAACAGAGAAATCTTGGAAGACAAAAAAACATTGAGTGGTTACCAACATACTGATGGAAAAATGGAACCATGTGTTGCCTGTGCTTCAGATAAAGCAAAACAAAAGAATGTACCTAAAGTAAGTTAAGGTGTGAAAGCTACATGCTAATGGAAGTTCAAAGTTCATGCACTCACATTTTGGCTAGATAAAAACAGATTGGATTGACCTGAATGCCAAATGTTTTCACAAATCGCCAGAGATGGAAGGGAGATAAATACAATCAGAATGGGTAATGCTGGAGAAAACAAAAGCTTTCATGCAAGAGCTATTAGTGCAGACGGGAAATTAAATCATACAGCTGAATACACAGCCAAAGCAACACCACAACAGTAGAAGATGAATTTGCAACTTAGCTTGAAGAGGCCTATTGAGGTCAGAATAAGTATTAGCAGTGAGGTATTTACATTAGCTACATCATTAAATAACTTGATGGCGAAGACAAAAGCAAACAAACAATGGTTAGGTATGAGAGATATGGATTGGTAAGCCCAAGATAGTGTAAAAACTTGAGATCGGAAGAGCGT
>JALLAW010000938.1:0-10702 GCA_036939535.1 Cyclotella kingstonii | reverse complement strand
CGTTGTTAGTAGAAATGTATTAGTGTCGATGACTTTTTGAGATAGCTAGATCTCATACTATGGCCTCAGGTAATAGAATATTTAATATGTTCATGTCAGTAAGCCATCTAAAATAGTTTTCTATAACCTATAGAAGGATTATTGATGCAATTAAAGAGTCATTAGACAAACACTGGCTGGAGAAAAGTGTGATCAATCTGCCCTTCAGATTTTTCATAGTGGATTCTCCAAATCTTTCTCAGTATTAGGACTCTGTTGGTAGGAAATTTCCGCTTTAAGACTTTGGTATCTGTTGATGTATTTTTTGTAACAATTGGCAAGAGATCATTAGATACGACACAGAAGAGAAAGTCACAAAAAATGAAAATCACATCATGAGCATTTGGCATTGACGAAGTAAAATCAAACGTACGCAATCTCTACACTGGTTGGCCAAGGCCCTTTGGACTTTTTACTTCTAATGACCTTATATAAGTCCTCCTTCTTGATCCCCAATGGTAATCCTCCAGTCGTTATGACCAACTCTCTCAACTGCTTCAAATCCTTCAGAAGGTCATCTTCAGTTGAAGACTCCCCAGTCAATCGAGCTAACACTTTGACGAAATCTCCCTTAAGAAGAAGCTGCTTCTTCCGAAATTCCACTCGTTGACGTTCTGATTCTTTGAATTCTTCAGTGGGTTCAGTAAGGTAAGTTTCAATGGCGTATGCTGACTGGTGAAAGACTGCAACAAGCGACCCAGTAGCTGTTGTGAGTGATTTCAGTAGCAGACTTCTACGAGATGGTTCTATTGCAGCATGAAGAGCCGTGGACTTCGAAAAGTGATGAGGTGCGATTGTAGTGAAAGAAGCAGCTCGCGTAGCGGCTAGGACAAATATGAAAGTTGATTTCATGATGATGTCTTGCCTGTTCACTTCTTACGGACCTGTAATCCTTAGTGAAGTAGAGTAACATACTACGTATGGCATAGTAATACATTTTCATAGTACCATATCTTGGTACCCTTGTTGAACCAACTCCTTTTTAAAGAAAAATTCAATCACCTCTGAAGAAGGCAAAACAGCTCAGCAGCAAGACGCACGAACACGATAGTAGTAGTATGTATAGTTAATACGATACCGTACCGTATACTACTCGAGTACGATACCGATCAGTGATTCGAAGAAATTGTCAGTAGAGCATCAGGTATCCTCCGTCAACTCACTGAAGAATCAAAAGAATTCAATAAATCAAGAACAGGTATCGAATACTGCTCGTCGTCGAGACCAGTATCCTCAAAGTATCGTTATTCATATCGAGTATCGACCCAATCTTCGCGCAAGACAAATCTTTTCGTTTCTTAGTTCATTCAATTTCTTCACGTTCGAAGCAATCTTACGAATGAGTCAATCATCTAACGGAGCCGATCTCCCATCTTCAGCCGTCGAGCCACAATCGAAACAAGAAGACCTAAAATCAATTTCCGCCGCTACTAGGGCTTCAAGCAGCACTATTGCCGTGTCCAATAAGTCTACTCCACGTAGAAGCACCAATATGAAGAAGCGTCGGTCCTCTCTTTTCGAAATGGCCCGCAACTCTTTCTACCGCAGTCGCGGTCAATCTGGTGCTTCTGTTGAAACCCTTCGTGGTAACACAGGTGCTGATTTTGAGGGATACGCAACCGTTGAGCGCTGCAATGGCGATGGAATCGGTTTCGATATCAACCCTTTCAGCTGCTGTTTTCCTAGACATCGAAATGGGCTTTACTTTCTCCTCATCAAGGGCTTCCACTGCTTCGTGTTCAAAGACGAAGAGGGCAAGAGTCCCAAGTACGCCATTGAATTGATCAATCGTAAGGCGGTCGTACATCCTTCACAAGACACTTCCCATGCTGTCGTTCATCTAGAAACTGGACTGGGAGATGTTGAGTACAAGTTCTTCTTCTACAATCGGGCCGCTGCTGATAATTATAACAAAGACAGTCACAGTACCTCTATCGCCTCGGCATTCTGTCGTGCCGTGTCAGTAGCATCAAGTGCAGCCCAGGCAGAGCAAGTGAGAAATCGTTTGGGACATTCGAAACTGATTAGCAAAAGAACATCTGTGTCTTATGCAAATACAATTGGTGCCGCAAAGACAAAAGAACAGCCGGAGGCACCTGTGGGGGTTGGAGAAGTTATGAGAGAGATGCCTAATGTCACAGAGGTTTATTAGCTGAATTATTCCTCAGCGAATCTTACTTTATGACATCGAAGTTAGCATGTAACAATTTGATATTGTCTCCTTAGAAGTATTCATATGAAGGGAGATTACATGAATAGTGAATGGAAAGATGGACATGCACTATTTTTCCATTGAACGTGGATGTCTCCAGCTTTGTACAAAACAGTCTTTGTAAAAAAGAGTTAGTTATTCATTCATGAAGACATAATGAACAGTGAAAACTTTTGTTTCATTGCCTTATTTTACTAGTAATTGCTTTTTCATTGCTAATCTATTTGTGAAAAGAACATGCTATACATACTGCTTGGATAGAGTCTCAAGTTATGTCTGAAAATCAATCTCACATGGAAAAGCAACTTCCTCAAGAATATAACTAAAATTCATTACCCTCCTCTTATGTAAATCATTCTGCTTTGAGAAAGATTAAGTATTTGAATGTTTTTTGTTTGGTCATCATCTGATTCTACAATTACTTAGTTTGAATTACTGAATGGTGCACAGATTGATTTGAGCATATGGATGGTTTTTCTCTAACAGTTGCTGATTGAGTCAAAAATAACTGCTTGGGCTTCCCTGCAGAAGATATATCATTTGATAATACAAAACCATTACTTCTGATTAATTGAACAGTTTTTGATTGGGACAATGGACCTGAATTTTCTGTTCCTTTTTTGACTCTTCTACTTTCTTCTTGCAGTGACAAGCTATGCCTTGATGGATAAAGTGAATTTATTAAATGCCCATTGACCTATACATGTGCAGTGTCAAAGGAGTGATCATAAACAAAAAAATCCATCATGGCCAAAAGAAGAGCATTTGATAGTATGGGTTGAATTCTTTAGATGATGGAAATGGTGGTGAATCTTTTCTTCACTAAATCATTTAGGAGAAGAGTTATTTCCCAAGATCTTGCACCTTTTCTTAGACACAGTGACTCTGTGATTATATTCAGGAGTTAATTTTACCTGCATCAACTGAAACTGATTCAATCACTTTTGCTAGGCAGTAATGGTAAGTGTATTTGTGGTGTTTGGGATGAGCGGTGTTTCATATTGTGTGCATCATCCTTAGAACATACCCATTAAGTAGTTATTTCTTAGTATTAATCTACATATTCACTTGGTTCAGCAGGCATTGAGTACTTCCTAGAGTCTCAATTAGCAATTCCTAGTGTGATGTATCTTTTGTTCTGATTGATGTGGGATCACACTTCCCCCTGGCACAAATGTACATACTCATCAGCCCAATTCCCTCAATGATTAGTGCTTAGGATGAGAAATCATGATATAGCACAGCAAGTGAGCATAGCATAGCATAGCTCTAATTGTAGAGATCATATAGCACACAAGACACCAGATTTTATCTCTTACCACCAAATGTTACTTTGGTCATAACATCAGCAAGGTTATCAGCAGTTGGTTCATGTGTAATTAAACACTCACCCATAGAATCAGTCTCTCAGACTGTGTGGAAGCAAATGGAGTTGCACTTCTTCTTTAGTGATGGCTGTTGTTTCTGAGGGTTGGTGATGACAGACATATTATCACCATAGAGATATGATGGTCCAACCACCTGTACTCTCATCATGTGCTACCTCAATGCTTGAAGGAGGTATTCTGGATGCAAAAGTTGGATGATCTGTGAGGGGGCATTCCAAATCAGTGTGGCTTTTTTTGCTCATTTCATGTCGGCATTTTTTCTTTGTGTCAGGCAATGAGATAGGTCATTAGGCAGAGCATACTCCTTAGTTGGAATGGGTGTCCTAATGGAATGATGAAAAGATTGGGCTTTTTCTTTTGGGTCATATGATCTTGGTGGAGCCAGCAATAATTTCATCAGAGCTACCCAGCAGTAGTTTAACTCTCATTTAATGACCTGCATGTGCTGATGACACACTTTTGATAGGGTGGATGGACAAATTAACTTAAGGACTGATGATGTGGGAAGTTTACAACCTAGAAACAAAAGTGACAACTTCCAATCTTCCCTGAATACTGCCTCAATAGATTTCCACATCATCTCACTGATAACAGTCTGTAATGCCCTGAGGGCAAAAATTGCCTTCCTCACATCTATTTCTTTTACAGAGGCTTTCAGACAGGTGCATTTGCACTTTGGCCATATCATGGTCTTCTTTTCAGTCACTAGATATGCACAGTAACTACTGTAGTAGACATTGCAGAATAGATTGTTGCAGAGACTTGCAGCTCATGGGGTCTTATCCTTAAGGATTTTTTGGCACTGTACATATCTACATGTATATCGCTCAATTCTGTATCCCCCAGTACATCCATCTAGATACTTTGAATCCCCCACATCTAATTCTACATCAAACATGACATTATGCCCCACAAATACTGTGAACTTGAATATTAACTCCCCCAACTTCTGCATCACACCATTAATAGGAATCAAATCTTTGCCTATCTATGGTCTTCTCCATAAGATGCTGCCTTAAATTTTGTCAGTTACCCCTGCTAGCAGATAAATTATGCACTACTCTGTCATTGATTTAGCCTTCTGTTGTATCACTGAGGAAATGTTTATCTGTAGATACAGATGATATCTGTAATGATACCAGCTATTTAGCTGAAGAGTTGAAAATGAACTAACTTTTGTTTGATGCCTTGTATCTCAAGACAGCAATCAAAAAGACCATTTGTCTGCCACTTGTAATTAGTAGTGATAGTTTATTAAGATAAATTACTTGATTTTTTGGCACTGTACACAGGTGGAGATTTCAATAATTGCTTTTGCTCAATATAGCTATTACTAGGAAATGGAGTAAAGGACCATCTAAGTTTTGTAGCTGATTTGTGTGTGATAAGTGCTGCCTTGGAGAAACCCTGCCCATGAGAGTGGTACAGAGAAGGTGAGAGATTGTTAAAGTAGGCAGTGCTAGCACAGTGAGTGGGACAAGATCTGCATCTTCCTTCACATACATAGACATGATGAACTCAGAGTCATTTGAACTATAAATAAAGGCGCAAGATATAGCATCGGATTCTTGAAGAGGATGTCGTGGGTCAGTTGCGTCAATCTCTCCCTTTTTGTCTTAGTTTCCTTCATTCCTAGCTTTTGCTCAAGGATTGTCTAGACATTTACTCCAAGTGTGCGCTCCATATTGTAGATGACATGGGTTACTAATGAACTTGGAATCTTGTGTGACTAGATCATTGAGCTTTGTAGAATCCATTCTCTTCCCATCAGAGTTTCTTTTTTCTCTCTTATAATGGTAAGTTGAGCCTGCCTGTTTTTCTATCCTTTGAAAATGGTTAAATGTTTCAGCTAGGCTAATGATTTCTTTATCAGACCCTAGTTTCTCTCCAGCACTGCAGAAGTAATCTATCTGTGAGAAACAGGGTAGCACTTTGAGAAACTGGTCATTGAATTGCAATGTGGGGAAAGGGAAAGCAGATGCCTTGAAGAAATTGAGCATTTTGTTGATCTCAAACAGTTCAATGGCAATGTCCTTGAAGGACATTGATATAGGTAAGCTAAGCCCAACAATCATTTCATCAAGCTGTTCCTTATATGCATCCTCATTGAGGATTTCTTGGGCAAGGCTATGGATGAGTTGTAAAAATTGCACTTGCATCATAAGCTGCTCTCGATCATCAATCTATTGGGTAAGCTTGATCCAGTCCATCTTCACCTTACCAGTGGGCGCTCTGGTTAGGATCTGGGTAAGCCTCCTGGCCTTCTTGGGCCACAAGTCATATGTATCACCAAGATGGAATAGCTGGTTTCTTTTACCTCTTCAATGCCAATGTTGTTAAATTTGTAGTGAATTTTTCTAACCTGGGCTTTGGAGGAATGAAGTGAATGATGATTCCATTATTGTGCAACTTTGCCATAGAAGATTGGTGTTGAAAGTCTCTCCTGCTTGGATGTGATGTCATCCTATAAATAGAAATTGTTTTTCCTAGTCTTGCAACTACTGCTTGTCAATAGTACAACAGTGAAATTGATCAATTTATCATGTGACTAAGGACTAACATCTAGTTGTTAATGTAGACAAGTGTAAGACTATATGAACAGTGAGTTAAAATGAAATTATGATTACTTTCATTAGCTAGACAAGCTAGCTCTAACTTTAGAATTCTTCACAATGCATTGGCATACAATCGGACCAGAATTGAAGACTCTTTGATATACAAGGTTGGAGTGTCAAAGATCAAAACAATGATGAAAAACGAAGTAAATATGAAAGAGGAAGGATCCTCATCGCAATATTATGAAGGCTAACTTATGTTTCATTCTTGTTTTTTTATTTATATTTCTGTCTACTGACATTAGATCAATGCTATTAAAATAATGAGAGAGAACCCCCTGATGCTCTCATCTCAGGAATCAAAAACGATGGTGCTATTATCAACACACAAGTTTCGCGAAGTAAAATAATGTAGCAACAGAGTTACAAAAGTTTCTGAAAAAAGGAAATAATGGTCTTATTACCAAGATCTTAGCCTGCAAATAAGATAGAAATGTAAATTAATAGTATCAGACATCATGATCAGAGCAAGTCATCTATCTTCAGGTTCGAGCCTCCTTTGTAGTTTTTTCTTGGTCTCCATGTCACCTGTTTTGTAAGCTACTGACAGCTCATGACGTAACCTGGCTTGATGTTTCATCTCCTCTCTTTTTTCAGCAGTCATGCCCTGCTGCACTCGTTTCAACTTTTCAAGTCTCTTTCCTTTTGCACGCTGCGCCATGAGCTCTTGATGTCGAAATTCATCAAGAGCAGCAGTTGATGCTGGTTCTCCCCCAGATAAACCCGCAAGATTGGCTGCCTCTTGTTTTCTCCGTTCATAGTCTTCCATTTCCCACTTGTCATAGTCATAATACTTTTCATGAGGTAGTGTCGCAGTATTGTAATCTTCTGCATACTCTTTGAAATATTCCATGTACTCATGCTTCGGACCAGTGAAAGCAGCGATGGCCTTGATTTCCGACAGCCATTGTTCGAAAGAACGTCGTATTCGTTCTTTATGAAAATCAGAAGGATAGCTGATGATACCATACTTACCAAACATTGCTGAAGATGGAGCAACGAGGTTGGTGGAGAAATTGCCTCGCTGAAGTCTAGTCGACTTCTCTAGAACTTCACGCTCCGTTTCTGACAGGGAAGACGATTCATATGATTCTTGATCCTCATTACCAATTTTTTTGTCGAAAGCCGAACTGTCACTGCTGTCTCTTCTTCGCCGTTTGCTTTTTCTGCTCGACTTGTGATGTTTACGATCGTTAGAATCCTTGTGTCGTTTTTTATTCTTTTTGTGGTGATGTCGGCTCTTCCGCAGTTTGTCCCTGCTAGATCTGTCATCGATGCTTTCTTCACTGCTGCTATCTCTCCTCTCATGATGCTTGTGACGACGTTTGTGTTTCTTGGAACGATGTCGTGAAGAATCATCGTCATTCTTTTCTTTCGATCGAGCCAACGAATGTCGACGATGCTGTTTTCTTTGGGACATGTGCTGACCATCATCGTCGTCGACTTCTACGTCATTATTATTCTCATTATCAGAATCAACTACCTCCCACTGACGTTTTCTTTCTAGTACAGCGCGACGATTTTGATCAAGTTCGTATTGCTCGGCTTTCGAGCGTTGGTAGTCATCGTCATTGTCACCTGTGCCCATGTCGTTTGAGTTTCGCCCCATTCATCTTATGAATAGATAGGGATTAATAGGTACGGAAGTTACGATAGGGCATACGAGGAATATTCTACCTACGCAAACCATCTTGCCTCTGTTCTATTGAGAAGGTTCACATTGAAATCATATGCTCCTGCTCCTCCTCCCAGGATGTCCCAGGTCCACCATTAGAGCATTGTAGTCCAAAAGTACTAGTAGTAGTTAATATAATGGTTGTTAGTATGACTTTATGGCTACATCTACATATCCACCACCTGCTGAGGCAAAACAAGATGTTACTTGCTGAGGGACATCACAACAATGGTGTCAACATGCTTGAGTGGTGAGGAGAGGGACAGTGACAGCCAGGGCAATGGAGCATATCATCTATGTGTGTCTGGTACATGATGATGTCACCTCACATGTGGCCAAGCTGCTCTGAGGGAACCCAAGAATGATGGAGGCATGATTGCCCTGAGTGGGATTGCACTCTTGTCACTGAGGCAGTGTTGTGGGGCTTAGGCAGAGAAGGCACCTTGTAGTCCAAACATATTTTGTGCCTTGTATGGTTTTGTAAGAGTGTCAGCAATCATGAATTGGGTCCTGATATATTTGACAAAGATTGCAGAGGAGGTGATAATGTCTTTTATATATGCAACTCATGCCCTAATGTGTCAATTGGTC
The DNA here is from genome assembly GCA_036939535.1 of Cyclotella kingstonii. NCBI lineage: Eukaryota > Bacillariophyta > Thalassiosirophyceae > Thalassiosirales > Thalassiosiraceae > Cyclotella > Cyclotella kingstonii. Next base: position 2,182 of record JALLAW010000938.1, on the reverse strand, counting down.
TGACAGCCAGGGCCTGTGGAGAAGAGAGTAATTGCTGAAGTAATGTCTTGTGGGATGGTTGGAGAGTTCAGGTTATAACCTTGGGAGTGGAGGTAGTTATTAATGCATTCTACTCTGTCAATGTCATTGCATGTCGCAGTGACTTCAGCAATTGTTGAGCTTTTGGCTGTTATTGTTTATTTCTTGCTGGTTGTGGCAATGTCAGTGTTACCAAGGAAGATTGTGCAGCCTGATCTACCTTTTCCATCTGTGTGGCAGGCAAAGGGGGCATCAATGTATTCCATATCATTTGTGATGGGAGAGTCATCGATGATTTGAGGCTTATGTTTGGTCCATTGTAGGTAGCCAAGGATGCATTCAAGTGCTGCTTCATCATTGAGTGTGGGTGATTTGACGCATGTATACAGGTGTTGTACAGCAACAGTGATATCTGGTCGAGCTCTTTTGCAAAGAAAGAGGTGTTTGGTAGTAATGGTGTGGAAGCGCTTTGCGTTTGTTGAAGGTGATGATGTGGATGGTACATCATACACTGTGGATGTTGCTGGTGTATGATGGAGTTTAATTACAGAGCCATAGAAGGTAATGAAGTTGGAGATATAAGTTGACATGTCAAGGGAGATGTAGGAATTTGAGATGGAGAGCATCATGCTGAGGTAGGATATGGAGGCACCATGTTTGACTGTTATGTCTTTGTATTTTGTTGTGAGTAGGGCTTCGACATAGTTAATCAGGGAGTTGTTAATGCATGTTCAGAGTATATCGTCAACAGATATGACGAGGGTGAATTGGTTGTTGTCGCTTGTTTTGTTGAAGACACATGGGTCAGTGCCGTTTTTGGTGAAGCCATGGTTGGTAAGGAATGATGAGAGAAGATTGTACTAAAGGAGGGCACTCTGTAGAAGTCTGTATAGGGCTTTTTTGATTTGTAGAATTGTCGATGTTCTACAGCGGAGATCTTGAGGGTGAGAAGGACAGAGTCTAGTGCCGCAGTAAGGACACTAGTGCTAGTGCAAATGTCGTCTCTGTTTTGGCATCTGCCATCACCAACTAAACGGGCTTTTATTTTTTGAAGTGTCCATTAGCGTCGAATTTAGCCTTTAGGAACATTAAAGAATGGATGAGCTTGGTGCGTTGGAGTTTGGTGAGGGAGTGTAAGTGGATTGGAAGGATGGATTCTTTGTCAAAGAGTAATTGATGATATTCCTTGTTACAGGCTTTTTAGGCGTGCGACCCGTAGAGTTTAACTACTTTGTTTGGGCTCATATTGATTAGACAATAGTCAGCCAGTTTTGCTGGGAGGCGCACGGCTCTCCCGCTGCGTGTTGTGGCGGTGTTCTGGGTTGGAGTAATGTTGGTGGGTGATTCTTTGGTGGCATTTTGTATTGCAATAGTGGTAGTGGGGTCGACAGTTTGCATTCCTGTAGTGGTAGTAGTGAGGTTGCCAGTGTTCACTCCTGTAACGTCAAAGTCGCCAGTGTTCACTCCTGTAGTGTCAAGGTCATTTATTGAGCTGAGAGTAGGTATGTCCTCGCTGTCATTGAAAGACTGCCGGGCGGGTCCATCTTCAATGGGTATGTGTGTGAGTGGCGTTGGGTTTGATAGTTTGCTCTGATGTTGATGGGATGATCGATATGGTGTTGCTTGTCGTTAATGAAGTCATAGCGGAGATGATTGTTTGTTGTATGGCAGGAGATGCCAGTGGGACCGTCTAATTCGCTTTTTGGTGGTCAGGTCGCAGAATGGCCATGACCCGTTGGCATTGCCAGTAGGGGCGAGAGCGATACATGGTGTTGATCGTGAGGTTAAGACACAGTTTGTAGTGGTGGTGATTGGCACTTAACAATAATCTCTAAAATTTAATGAATAGTCCCCAGCTGGTAGTTTGCGTCCGGTGAAGCGGACACGTGGGCAGGTGGTGTCAAGTAGGCTGGCGGTGTGACGTGAGTTGATTCGACTGATGGTATGAGCAACGATGTCTTTGCGTAGAAATGTAGGGAGGGAAATGGTAATGTAGCTAGAGTACCACGGACGAGTTCATTTATTTAATTATGTAAATTACCACTACTAATCTAAACAAAGCGGCAGATGTAAGTCTTTTGAATTGCCGCAGGGCAGCAATGCCGGCAGCAACACCGTAGTGTTCTTCAGCACATGCTGGAAGAAGTGTGACCATAGTCAACAC
>JALLAW010000937.1:0-10680 GCA_036939535.1 Cyclotella kingstonii | reverse complement strand
AGCTACATCACCAAATTTGGCAAGCTTGATGCAGAACTCGTCTAAAAACAGAATGTTTAACAAACGGAACGTGCACTGGGGCTCCTTCCATATGCGTTGGGCAGTAAAACCGACCTCCTGAGAAAAAAGTAGCGCATACTTCTTTTGGATGTTGAAACTGTCCTTATGTTTTGTCATCATGACCTTCTGGACTCATTCTTGACTCCTCTAATCTTTAGGAGGCTGCAGATATTGTGTAGATCTTTTAACTGGATGTTTGATGCCCCAAAGCCCTTAATGAAAAGCTGGACATCAATGATCTCGACATCCCACTGAGTGGGGATTGCTCTGGCTCCACCTCAATTTCAAAGGTAGATACAGCAGTGTCTGGTAGGCAAATCGGAGATTGATCGAGGTCTTTTGCCATGGTTAATTTGAAACTATGAAAAAACTAGTATGTTATTATATAAAGTTCTAGGTATAAGATATTACTACTTAGCACTACCCGAACAAGTGGCGGAAGTTTTTGCACTTAGTTCGAAAGTTTACATAAAATTTTCGGATGTTTTCAGGCTGACCTCGGTCCTACCATATCATCAAAATGTCGGATCCGACCTCTGTTGGTAGGATAAGACACTGACATCGAAGTAGAGATCCTACGTTTATCCCACAGTTTGGTCAGATCCGACCAAAAACACCTTGAAGAAAACGGCCTTAAGTCATTTTTTGGCAGATTCAATAGATATTTGGCACTTTATGTAGCTCATTCAAAGAGCTGAAAGACAAGATAGATAAATCTTAATACCTAAAATTTCAGCATTAGTGAAATGAATCCGGTGACTCATAAAAAGAAAGATCAATCAATAGATTTGAATAACTCTTTCGATTTCATACCAATAGTTACAATTGAGACATCATTTAGAAAGTCTTTATTAAAGCTTTCCAAAAATGTACTAGTTTAATGGTCTCATTAAGAAAATAAGTTTAAGACAGCAATATTAAATTTGTTTTCAATTGGTAGGTTATGTAAGATGAATTATTCCTATATTCAACATCCATTCTGGGGAGTGATTGCATTCAAAGCAAAAAAAATTCAGTGCTGCCTCCACTTTGAAAATGTCAAAAAGTACGAGTAGATGAGAACACATCACTCCTCTCTCTTTCTGACCATCTCCTCCCTCCTCTCAATATCATACTGGCCACCAATGCTGACACCAAAGCATAACTATTCTGACTCAAAATAATTTTGCGATTCTACCTCCTCCACCCTGGAGACATGTTTGCAAAGGTGCCAAGATCCAAACTAGAGGTGCCCCTGCTGGATTTTGCTGATGTAAATGTAGAAACAATTTGTTTGCAATGGTTGGTACCAGCATGATGATGCGATAAATACGGGTGGTATTTGGTACTATTGGTTGTGGAGATGAAGTTTTAGTAGAGCTTAGAGCAATAGTAGGGGGTATAGCTATACACTGTGAAATTTCATATGCATTGAAATGCCAGTATAAATACTGCCAGCTTACAGTTTAACAATAGAAATGGTAGGTTATGGGCCCAATAACTTAAATTTGAGTGTAATTGTTGTAATCGCTGAAATTTGCATAGTCAACTTTACCACCGGTTTCAATTAATTGGGGCATTATGTATATTCCTTTAAGTTATTCATAATACTTTCTGGGAAACATCTTCCATGTAGCTAATCTTAGAATTATTATGGAGTATTTCTAAAATAGTAACAATGAAAATACTATCATTAAAATCGCAAAAATTGTGTGGTTCTGTGCAAACAGGGATGTTTTGCGGACAGTATGTAAACTATCACAACCACTATATCTACAGGTTCATTTTGCATCCTGCTACTAACATATATTTATGGTCTCTCCAAAGCATATTGTCACTGCAAATTTTGTTAAACAAATGTTTTAGGTAATGATTTTTCTACCATATACCACATGTGTTATCTACCATTTGTCGCAGGAGCCGAGTTACATCTGGGTAGATTAGTTATAAATGATATGAAAAAATGACTGCTTGCAGACAATCGTGAATTTTTTGAGGTCCCTTCCATATCGCTGTCTCCACCAGTGACTATACAGCGATACATTCATACTTTATAGAATTCAACAGCATCAATGGACAGAATATTATAAAGTCAACAGTACACATTATTTTTCACATTACATATAATGAAAAATGTAATGAGTACTATCACAAGTGCTACAATGAATTGCTTGACCTTTTCTCGCATTTACATGTCCAATCATTTACAATGAAATTTACAATGGAAATTGATAGCGACATTTTCTGGGATGATTTTGATGACTTTATTAAGGACGACATTGTCACCAATACAGCAGCTTTTGAGGGTGCTTAAGAAATAGTCCCAACATCAATTGTCTCCTTGACAAAGATGATTAACTTCTGTTAAACATGGCATCTATGATGCATCATATTTTTGCTGTGCCTTTAGAATGCCAATGAAATTGATTGATTAAATGCTTCATCGAGTACAGAAGCATGATTCATACACGGTATAGAATGCAATGCAGTAAAGAAATGGGGAATTGCAGTATGGGCAAAAATGGCTGCTGTCATTGGATAGATGCAAGTTCTGTTTCAGCATTCTTACTTGACGACTAATTTCGAATGAATGAGAGAACATTTTTAGATTATTTGAAATATTTCGCACTGCCTTTAATCAAATCTATGAAGACTCAGCATTACGAACATCAACAGAAGATGATTTACATCATTTTTTCAAAAGCATAAAAAGTAGCTTTCATGATTGCATTGGCTCAATTGACTGCATGCGCTGGTGATGGAAGAATTGTCCAAGTACCTGTGAGGAAATGTTGAAGGGCTGGTGTGCCAACAACTTTCCTAGAGAGAATCACTGATCACAGAGGGAAATTTTGGCATTTTCATTTTGGCTTCTTAGATTCTTTAATGAAATTATCATTCTTGACCACTCATCATTATTTCATGATACCTTGCACGGAGTTCCTCGCTCTGTCTCTTACTCAGTGAATGGCCACCAAGATACATCTGCATACGGTTGCTGATGGAACCTATACAAAATGGCATTGCTTTATGGAGAAATCTTTTTTTATGAACAATAATGAAAGTACAATTTGCAAAGCATCAAGAAAGGGGAGGAAAGACATAAATGAGCATTTGGTGTTCTATAATCACGTTTTCAGACTCTCTCAGTGCCTCACAAACTATGGTTCAGAGAGTTGACACAAATAATTATAACTTGTGTGATCCTTCATTATTTCATTATATATTTTGAGGTTGAGAACAATCTAGAAAGTAACATTATAACAGAGATTTTGAATGTTCCAATTCACTTATCCTTGTTGATCAAATCACATTGCTCAGATGAGATAGACCATTGTAGAACACATGTAGAATAATGAAGTGCAAGATCAACTGAACATGGTTTGATGAAAGACATGTGGGGAAGACGCAATTTAGAAAATGCTGAGAGTGGTTGTGAGGGCAGCGGCAATGATGATAATTCTAACAATTCTAATACAAAGAGGCAAGCAGTACTCATAGTTTGACTTAAACAATGTAATATAGCAATCGATACAATTTTGCGTAATCATAATATAAACTATTCAACTTTCCTCCCATTCCTGATCATCATCCTCTTCATTCTTTTCCTGCCACCAGAATTGCTTGATCAACTCCTTCGGTTGCATTGCTAAAAATCTAATTGCCTCATGAGTATTTGGAAGATGGTTACATGCTCTTGTTATCATTGTATCTTTCATCAATACATTTTTATTTTCCTGATTTATTGCTAGCTGACTAAGTGCCATCTCTACATTATTGCTTGGTGCTACTGTGTTCATTTTTGCTTTTTTTTTCATTTTCTAGTGAGCTGGGGAGGTGTAATAGTTCCCAATATATGTCCATTCTCGCTATTGTTATCATCCAATTCCAATCCACAAATTACTTGACTGTTCAAACATCTAGGTATAGGTTGAAATTGAGGTTTTTTCTGCTTGAGGGAGTGAACTAAGTGCTTCTGACATCAATGATATAGTCTGGTATCAGCCAACCAGTGTGATATTCACAAATAGCACCTGTGAGGCATCAAACAAATTTGTTCACCTTTTTGTTATCACATCATTCCACCTTGTTTTAAGAGATCTAGCAAGACGATTTGGGCGAGGCAATTGCTTCTTGAGTTCAACTTTGATTCTACCCCAAAATGAATTAGCACTCTTATCTGTTACTGTCTCTGCATCCATTGCAATTTCTACCAATGCAATACCATCTTTTATATGAAAGTTGACACATCCAGCTTTCCCACCAAGCAAATAAATAGCTATTTGAATATACTATTGATCTATTCTAAAATTAAGGAAGAAGAATCTTAACTACTCTATATAAGGGTCATGTATGAGCCTGCAAGCACTTGCAAATACATGACTTAGATGTTCGAATCAGTACAAATGTCATCAGTAAAGGCTGTGCAGACACATCATTTCATATTATTTTTTGAATTGCATAGAAAAAATTTCCTACAAAATTAATTTCTCTAATTTACATGTACTACATTGTTTTCCATTTAAGTTTTGCATCAGTATTGGTATATTCAACAACCTCCTCCTTATTCTTCATTCCAATTTGACGATAGAACTTAAAAGGTAACTTTACCTTACCAGAATTCTAAGGCATCTTTGTAAGCTCTCCCCCAAATAATTGTGTCTAAATGATGAGAACCATGAATATTGATTTCATTTTTCCATAATGTATGCAGTCTTGTCACTAGATTATCCATCTCATATGACCTTCTCTTGCAAAGAACTCCCTGAACTTCTTCAAGCCAAAAGTTGCATGTTTTCCTCCAAATGCCTTGTTTTGATATTTTTTTCTCTTTCATATACTTCAAAACTTCAAGTTTAGAATCTTCTAATAACTTATGAGCATTATGCCACTTTCTGACACCATCATCATACAAACAATGTAGCTGAATTTTATTTCCAGTATCTTTATGGTCAATTATTTTGGTAACCTTTGATGAACCAAAGTGTTTGGTAATCCATTTACAGTCATTTCCAAGTTTATTGTTAAATACATAATCCAACAGTACATCAGGTGGAGAAGTGTGCATCTTCTTTAATTCTTGGCTTGTTTTCCACTCTTGAGTATTACATTGTACCCAATGAACGTTAAAATATGTGCAATTATCCATTTCTTTGTGTTCAATCACTTTATGAATTGAATCTCTACCCTCAAAGATTTCATTACAAGTCAAAGTTTTAAGTGTTGTTTTCTTATTCTTTTCACCGACCTCATAGACATCATCTCCGTTGCTTCCAATAACCTCAACATTGCAAGATGTACCATCAATCATTGGAAGTTTGAATTCTAAGCTAATTAGGTTATCCTCGTGGTAATCTATAGAGTAATCATCATTGGCACTCTTCATTTCAGCAAGAATTTGTTTGTCCCATAGGGCAAAATACAAGTCACCATCAAGATCTCCATTATTTATTTTGGAGGGCAGTGATGGTATTCCTAGAGGAAACACTACTGCTCCAAACTTTAGACTTGACAAGAATTTCTGCGCTTTTTTTGGTAAAATATTTTTCTTACTGACATTGACAATAATTCCATCTTTGCTTTCAGTACATGGATGACGTGTCAAAAAAACTTGAGAAGGTTCCTTGTCATTCATTCCTGTCAGAAAGACATGATTTTTTGGAATGGTATTGGTAGGATCAATGATGCCGACCAAGGATGCATGATTGAATCTATTAGTCTCTGATTTGAAATCATCAATGTCTAAAAATACCAAAAAGGAAAATTTTGTTTAGCTAGTACATTAATTCAAGGCATCACAACAAACCACTATGATTTGCTCACATTCATTCAGAGTTGTCTCATTTACGCCCTTTGCCTGCAAAACATTTTGAAACATTGGTGAAATTAACTTAAGTTTTTTTCTCTGTTTCAATGTTGCATTGGGAGTAGCATTATACATATTTCCCATTGTCTGGCAGGTAAGAGATGGACATGTTTTTACAACAACTAAGATAACATTCAAATGTAGTGGACTGTCATGAACACTCTGGTTGACTTTTATCATTGATTTTGGAATCTGAATTTTTTCAATGTAATTTTTTACACACAGCATACCTTTTGCAATCCCAAATCCACTTGGGCTAAAGATTCTAACTTGAATGGCAAATATGTTGACTGCCTTCTTACAACTACCAAATAACTTGGCAATACTGCAAGCAACAGAATTTATAAAATAGAAATCAATCAGTTTACAATAACTAAGACAAGCACACACCTTGCTTTTGGAATGTACCCACAGCCCTCATGACCATTATCTTTTATTACTTGAAACTCATTTAGGGGCATTTGATAAATGCATGTTCTCTTACTTGGAGTCTTGCAAGCAGGGCTGACTAAGAGCTTCAGTCTTGCAATTGTCTTTCCTATTCCTTCCTCAAGTGTAAGACTTTCAAAATCTATTAACAAAGCAATTTTTCGCAAATTAAAGTAGCAAAATCATATTCGAGAATTAAGAAGCAAAGACTTACCAGCAATCCTTGACAATTCAGATGCTGTACTCATTCCTCCATTAGAGGCAGCAAGGTAATATGATTTGAAATACTTGTCATCTGTAAAAGAACGTCATTTGATATGCATAAGAAATGTCAAAAGTGATAAATTAATTTAGATAGTAAGAAGCAATTGCTGCATAATGTAGGTACTCACGACCACCTTTAAACCGAACATTTGTATTATTTATCAGTTCACTACAGACTAATTCATACTTTTTGCCATCTTTTTCATGAAAAATTGTAGGTCCAACAAGATACTCATCTCGGCTAAGTAATAGTTTCTTCTTAAATGCCTCCCGTAGATAAAATCGAGCATTTACTTTTCTGTGCTCAATCAAATCATCATTGGATTCAGTGATGAACCAATCAGTTTCAGGCTCATTTTTTTGCATGCCATGGGGTTGTTTTCGTTGAGATGCCTTTTCTATGGGTATTTCTTTTTTATTGATACTTTCAGAGTCTGATGTTGAAAAGAGAGTTTCATCACCACTTGTGGACTTATTGCTTGAATTTCTGTTCACTGAAAAGTTGTCATCCTCGTTTGAGAATGTTTGTTTCTTTGAATAATGGTCTTGTTCACTGAAGCAGTAAGAAGACCTACTGTTTGAATTGTCAGAATGGACATTTTCACTCTGATCTGACATTATTTGTTCTTCATGATCTGAATCAAAAAAGATCTGATACTATTGCTTGATTGTCATCAGCATACAATTTTCCATTTATTTCTTACCTTGATTTAACAAATATTGTCCATTGAAATCTGAAAAACAAATTCTGAACCTATTACTTGAATTGGTGCTCACTAAAAAGTTGTCGCCCTCATTTGAGAATATTTGTTTCTTTGATTTAGGGTTGGACTCTCTAATTGGGGATATGTGCTGGAGAATGTCAGTCTCTTTGATTGGCAAATCCATTGTATTTTTTACATCAGTGTATTCATCACATTTGAGGCTTTGTAATGAAAAACAACTATCTGACTCTCGAGAACTTGCAAAACTTGAGCAACTTGAAGTAAAAGCCTGATCTACTGTGGTACACTTTTCAAAAGTTGAAATCATAGTAGTTTCACTTCCTTCCCCATTTTTCTCATTCCTTCTTTTAACCTGCTGCTTCCTTTTCTTACCTTTTCTATTCCTTTCCAGTTTTTGTCTTTTGGTAGACTTTATGGTGGTATACAAAGACAATGCTGGCTCACTCTCTTTTTCTCCCTCCTTCACTGCTGCATGCCTCAGTGACTTTTTCTTATTATTGACAATTCGTCGCGACCGACGAAGTGAAGGATACTGCAAAATGTTACTTTCATCTTCATCATCCGTATTTACATGCGTCAAATCAATAACATTGATGCAATGCTCCTGTTGCCGTTGTAGCTGTTTTACCTCTTCTAATCCTTCTTCCCTTTGAGGATGCAGATGAAGGTTTGCATCCTTCCTCTCATTCGAGTAAATACCATCGTTATCCTCAGGAGTCACCATTCCTTCAAGAGTGCATCGTACTCCTATTCGTTACTATACCTCAGTTCAATTGTGCGTGTATTTCCTGTTTGATTGCCACAACCTAATATTTCAGGGTCGGTTGTCATGGTCTTTTGCTTCTTAAAAGTTCAATCGTAGAGTACTATTATTATATCTAGAGTCTAGCTGGTGTCGTCGAACTTCCACTTCCAACGTAGGAATATGTATTTTTTGATTTTACAAAAACGAAACTTCAATGATACTTCAACTTCAATGATACTTCAACTTCAATGATACTTGTTCCTTTTGGAGTCGTCGTGTCACAACTCAACCGACTGTAGAATGATAGTCCATCAACATGACTGTCCCACAGACACTCCTCCTCCTTCTCACTTCCATCATGTCAACAACCATTAGCGTCATTGATGCCCTCTCCGAATCAATTGTTGTAGTCGGTCTCAACGCCGCCCTACAAAAACGATTTATTCTGCCCCCCTCTCAAACTATCATTCCAGGCAACGTTCATCGTGCCTACAAATGTGAGACTGGCGTAGGTGGCAAGGGCCAAGATGTGGGTGTAGCATTGTCTTGCTTCAACAAGTTCGAACCGACGTCGAAAGAGGACAAGGTGCTCGTGGCGCAATTTTTGGGAAAGGGCGCAGAGGGCGATGTGGTTAGTCATGCTCTTCAAAGGGACTTTGGACTGTGCGATGCCTTGACCGTTCGCACTGCCGCCCCGTTACGGACTTGTACCACCATTGTTGGTGCCGACTGTGCCACTGAACTAGTGGAGATGTCAGGTCCAATCACACAAGATGAAATGGGAGCATTAATGGAAAAGATTGAGAGGTTGACCACAAAGGATGGGAAAGCTTCTTGCGTTTGCATTATGGGGTCTTTGCCACCAGGATGTCACGAAAATACATACGCAGACTTATCTTTGCGGCTGGTTGGAGAGAAAACGTTAGTGTTGATTGATTCAGTTGTTGGGTTGGAATCATTGCTGAACGTATTAAAATCAATTTTTGATACGGATTATCCTGATAAGTGTGGAGGAGCTCTTTTAAAATTGAACGTTAGAGAGTTTTGCAATCTTTCAGGTATTCCTAAAAGTGAAACAGATCGTGTTACCATGGACGAATTGACAACGTTAACAAACAGATTTGTTGTGAAATATCCCAACTCAATTGGTGCATTAGATTATCTCTGCATTACTGATGGGAAATTTCCTGGTTATGTAGTAGAAATACCAAAGACGCCATGCTCTAGTACAGATGTGAGCTTCCGTACGTGGCAAGTTCCAGTGGTTGATTTATCAAAGCAAGCGACAGCAGATATGCTATTTCCAATTGGTGCAGGAGACACTGTTTCTGCGGGGACATTAGCAGCTTGGCAGTACTTACAGCACACTAGAATAACGGCGGAATTTTCAGGAGTCATTCCATCTTCAGTGGGGAAAATTCTTTCCAATAAGAAAGTAGAGTGGTGTGATGATGTACCTACACAAGATGAGAAAGGTTATGAAATATCGGCAGCTTTTGCATTTGGTCTCGCCTGTGGGTCTGCCAGCTGCTTGCAAAAAGAAAATTCTGTGTTTAATGTGGAGGATGCCATAACATTTTTTAGTGGAATGACCAGGCCTTCTCTCCATCAGTAGAGTGTGCCATCGAGAAAACGTACACTATCATAGTAGAGTATCATTATTTAAAGAATTCCTTACTATTCTTTCATTACTGAATTTCAAGTAACCTAGTCTCGAGATGACTTCGTTATGGCTAGAAGGAGACTTCCATAAAAAGATGAGGGGTGAGTAGATACTTTCACATCTGGAACCAGTCGAGCACTTAGCTGACATGGATTATCAGAATCATAATTACGTATTACGTACTCTCGCATTGCAGCCAGAGGATGATGAGATGATTCCAATTTTAAATTCAAGTGGTCTGATTGATGATGCTTAATGGCCTCGAGAAATGCAGCTCGCTCTCTTGGATGCTTTAAGAAAACAAAGCTTCCTTCTTTGCTTTCTAAGAGGCTATTCACTAAATTACACTCACCTGGAAGGTACTGCCAAAGTGCTAGAGCTTGAGAAAGGAAGACTTCCATTTCAGCTATCGCGTCACAAGCCTCTTCACATCTTTGTATAGTCAGATTTGAAACGTGTAGAAGAGGACTCGTTTCCTTTTCCGGCATCTCGTTTGCAACGTGGATATACCCTTCTGAGGCATCTTTCGTTAGCATATTAATGGCATCATGTATAATTCTTTTGACACGGCTGAGAAGCCGTTTAATGGATGACACTTCTTTCACGGGTTTAGCAGCTGAGTCTAAAACGAAAATGGCACTCTCAAAGTTCACCGCTAATATCTGACCCATCAACAACGAGGGATGAATGGTTTCAAATGAATGTAGCAAGTTTTCAACAGTGAAGTATGGATCAAAGAGAGGCTCTTGCTGAAATGCTGGGCAAGGTTCAGCTTCATCCCAAGTGTCCTCCCAAAATGCTCTCAGTGACATTAAGATTGCGATAGCCTCAGAAGCTTCTTCGAGAGCCATAACCCTAGCTTCTTCTGGTTGCAATTTTAATCGGTATTCAAATGCCTGTCGCACAGTTTCACCATTAGGACCTTCACACAGGGGATTGTGAGGGTTTC
>JALLAW010000936.1:0-10625 GCA_036939535.1 Cyclotella kingstonii | reverse complement strand
CTTGTCTAAAAATTGATTGTTTGGGACACAGGTAGAGTGAACTTCACTAGACTTGTAACCATTAAATAAATAAAAGTGTCCCACGAATGGAGAAGTATCATATATACTTTTACACATAAATGAACTAATACTACTGTGAACACAGTTAGCCAGTCGATATCAAAACAGTCATACGGCAATCAAAACATTCATGTGTCAGTGCATTAGCTGATTCTGCCCATGTTCTTGTTGCCTTTGAAACTGCTGGTGTTGCTGGAGCAACTGGTGCTGGTCATAAACATATTGTTGCTGCTGCTGTTGCAATTGTTGTTGCTGTTGCATCATCATCATCATCATCATTTGCTGCTGCTGTTGAGGATTCAGAGCCTCATTCATCCCAACCATTTGTTGCTGCATCGAGTACATCATTTGCTGTTGTTGAAGCTGCTGTTGCTGCAGGTGTGGATCCAAAAGAAACGTATTATCCCGCTGCCCTCCTCGATGTTGCTGCCTGGTCATTGTGTTTCTTCCTCCTTCATTATTTCTGGCAGCACCGCCACGACTACGAACCAAAGCCCTTCTGACAGGCTCTAATAAGACCTTCAAAATGGGCAATGCCACGCTTCGGATCAGCCCCAAATTTGCGTCTGGTGATGCAACAATAGTGACGACTAAGGGTGGCATATGTATATGCATCAATGTACAATTTTCATAAGAGGCAATTGCAGTTCTAATCACACTTCCAAGTTGTAGGGGTGAGAGGAGAGGATGGGGTGGTTGATTGTATGGGGCATCACTATTTTCATTAAGATAATTGGCATTTGCGGTGGCAGTCGCAGCCATGATATGAGGAGGAGTGGCACTAACCAGAGTGGCCCATACAGTTTCAATACTACTGAGGACCTCTTCAAACATTGCCTCTGAGACTGAGGAGCCCTCAGGAGCCTCACCTCTAACATTTTTGTTGATGTTATCCCTCGCTTGCAATTGTGTGATTGTAAGAGCAGTTCCAACAGATCGAGAAAGTCCAACTCCCTCATTGGTTCCTACCAGTAGCACTTGAACGACGTTGCCGCCATTCCTTTTGCCGCCAGCTGATGCTGCGCTGGTGATGGAAGAATCTGCTACTAGATCGAGACTCCCACCAACTTTTTCAGTGAGAGTAACTCTGCCTGAAGAGGAGTTGAGGCGGTCGACGAGCTGGTCGAGAGCATTCAACGTGTCGAAGGGGAGAATTCCTCGACTTGGAGCTGACATGATGATGTTAATTTAACGTTTTGAGGCTGCGATTGCAATGCCCATCTGATGTCACTGTAGTCATTGCACACGTCAGGGGACATCACTCATTAGTGCGCTAATAAATGTTCCCACCTCAGCAAGGGAAGTGAATAAGTTGCTACTTCCTCCTGAGAAAGCTGGTTTCCTATCATAGGATCCAGGGCTTCTGAATTGGGGTTGTGCCTACTGGCTAATCAACTTACAGTATGATTGGGCAGTATCATACACCTTAATAATTTTCACAAGTCTATTTCCAACACTAGTCTATCACTAACTACGCTGGTTATTAGTCACCAGGATGCTTGATCCTGCACTATAATTAAAGTCAACTACCACCATTGCATTCCACTAAGATCTGCTCAGGAGCAATAAGCTTTACAACAAGAAACCCAACTGGGACAAGGACTGGGTGCAGAAGTCTCATGACCAGCTTCCTAAGCTGATCACCAGCTTCCCAAGCTGATCACCAGCGTCCCAAGCTGATCACCAGCTTCCCAAGCTGATCAAGCTACAGTTAAAAGTCTTGTTGAAGTATAGCATGAACCTGGAAAGCTCCACCTGACCAACCGTGAGAAAACCATTGAATGTGCTTTGAAGAAAATCTCTCCTATGCTGGTATCTACCAGGCCAGATCCCAAAGCGCTTCAATAACCAAAAGAAGGAGTAGTTCCTTTCAACACAACCTTCCAACAAAGCCTTCAGTGTATCAGCATGCATTTGCCATGAATCACATGACCTACAACAATGTAACCTTACTTGACATGGTCAATCTCTCTCAATCTAAGGTTAACCCAAGGGAAATCTTGCTAAAGCCACCAAGGAAGTAAAAGAGGCAGCAAAGGAAGCCCCAAAGCTTCAGCACAAGTACTCCTTAAAACATGATAATCAGGGTGGAAGAGGAGGAGGACATCATTGCAGCTACTGTGATAACTGTGACCACTGGGACTATTGCAGAGACAATGACCAAGATTACTCTGGTAATAAAGATTGCAGTGACAGATTCTTCCAAGGGAAGAGAAAAAAGTCAAAGCCCCATTCTGATCCCAAGCAGTGATCTGAAATAAACCCACTTTGAGTCTCATCACATTGATGAGCACAATACTCATTCAGAGGATGACAAATGTGAACATAGGTGCTCCCCCAGATGTAAATCTTGTTCAAGAAAACGAAGCTTGTCTGTCAGAAAAGCGAGTAGCCACAGTTGGAGCTGCTGACCTTCAGCCTATTGTTTCCACATGGGAAAAGTGATACAGCCTGAGGACAATTTTGAGATGGTTTCCAAGAAACCCCCAGCATCAAGTTGTAGATCAAGTTGTGAATGTGGAAGAGGGAAATCACTTCAACAAAAGTAGCTGCGATTGTTCTTTCCGCAGAAGAACTCAAGCCATTGCCCTCCAATGCAAGGGGACATGACTGAAGTGACTTTCCATGACCTCATGTGAAAAGTAACATCACATACTTTTTGGAAGAAAGCAAAGAGAGAACTGAGATTACTCCACAATATTCAAATCTCTTTTGCCCCGAGGGACTGGATGATTTCTTTTGTTCCTTGGATCTTTTGAAACTGAATCCAGCAATAATCAAAGAATCAGAGCCAGGCAGGTAGATGACATCCGAGCGAAACCATGTAAAAAGTAGGAAGAAGTGAAAAAGGAATTTGGAGATCCAGCTGCCATAAGGGCCCAATCAAGAGAGCGTCAACGAGCAAAGAGGTATGATATATTAACTCACTCTCAGCGTACTGACAAGATGAGAAGAGAAGCGATAATCACCGCCATTAACCAAAGGAACCTCATAGAGAAGGTCAAGGCTGCGACTGAGCGCGAAAAGACGAAACAGGCTTATTCCAATGGCTTTTCTTTGGACTCCTTGCCAAAGTCCTTGCTTAACAAATAGGGACTCGCGTCATACTGTCTTTTTTGGAGTGTGATGGCTCTAGTTCTATATTTAATATATTATTTTTGCAAATAGCATTCATACTTAACAAGATGCATTTGCTAGCAACACAAATACTTCAAAAGTCTTCATGGTAGAACATGTCAACTTAGTCCATAAGCAAAGGACAGCATCGACTATTGCCTTAGTTGAAAGTATAGGAAAACAATCTAGGAGGCGACTACTAAGAGTATTGTTTGACTTTGGTTCATCTAGAACCTTAAAAATCAAGGAGTATCGACTAAGCAGGCTAGAGTCAAGCAACTCATCGTAAGTAGCAAGGTGCAATTACTTACCTTCGCAGGTAAAGCACCTGTCAATACACTGGTAACGCTGACTGATATCAGATTGCCAGAGTTTGATAAAAATAGAAAAGTAAAAAAAAATTTGTTTGAACAAAAATGTCACCATGACATAAATTTTGGAACAGATTTCCTGGATTAACGGAAACTAAATTTCAGTAAGAATGAAATAGAATGGTTTGACACCATTCTTCCAATGAGATCCAAAGAGTAATTGGATTCTCAAGGGAAATAAATTAAATTAGTCTTAATAAATTATGACTAAAATCTAAAATGTGACAGACAAAGATCTTTTTGGTTGTTGTCTTAAAAATAGCAAGGACACACATGGCATCACACAAGCAAAAATTGGAAGCCCATTCTTCAGCTTCATAGCTGGTATAATGGTAGAGATAATCAGTATCATCATAATTTATTACAATTTCAATTCCTTTGAAGTTACAATACGGACTTATTTTCAATTTTTATTTCTTCCCTAACAGTCTCAGAACCTTGGTAGTTGTTGTGAACTCCCTATAGGAACAATAATAATGCACATTATTACTCATAGACTCCCAGTTGCAGGCCATGTAAGCAACAATCTTTATTCTATTGTTTGTAAGTTTTTGTATGGGCATGATAACGATCACTAGACAAAGAGATCATTTCATTGGCCTTGATTGTCAAAGTTTTAATCATAGCATCCAAATGTTTGAACTGCTGTAGATACAGCAGTTCAAACGTATGTAGTGCAGTGATTATCATTACCAGTCTACCTTTAACTGCTTAGTTAAGAGCTTTTGTTCAATTCTGAGTGGAGTTAATTGCCATTCTCTTCAAACTTAGCGTTGAACAGCTTATAAATTTTAATGCGCCAACTTTTGTTATAGTGTGAGACAATTAAATATAAGACCAAAGCAAAGAGATTTTTTTTGTTGTAGTCTCTATAATGGTTTATCATATGTTAATTCCCAGTTTAACTCCTCTAGGTGCAATTTGCCACCATTCGAACATCGATGGATATTTGACCACAGTGTTTCTGCAAGTCTCTCCATCTTCCTTTAAACATTAAGAAGATATCCCTGAGGAAGAGTACTAAAAAATTCACTCATGTCATACAAAGGCATCAGGTCTTGAAACGAACAACTGTGATTGTGGTCAGCTAAGGAATGCAATATATCCTTTCTTCTGAAGAATGCTATCCTTCTTCCAGGGCACATTTTAAATAGTGTGATGTGTTTGTTCTCTTTAAATTGAAAATCTCTACCCACTTTTCGAGTTTGTGAGAATTAATTGACTTAGTTCTTCTCCCAAAGAGAACTTTGATATTTTTTCTTTTCTTTGTCACTAAGATTAGAGTGCCTGTTCGTTACCTGAAGCCTTTACAGTTTGCCATTGACTGAAATTTTCCGAAATAAGCCCACTTAAATATTATGCCGCCTAAAAGACATCATCTGTTAGGTGTTCCTGCAAAGAGTTCAAAAGCTTGTCAATTTTCGCCTCCTCCTCTATGGTAAGCGATCTTAGGTAATGGAACTTTTTTGATCGTCCAGCTCAAGCGAGATATCTCCTTTTTCTGCTACCAAAGGAATCAGATCATATTGCTATTCCGCGCAGACCACAAGTTTCGTAGCTAATGAGCAGGCCGTTAAGTGTTAAAAACCGCGATGTGGACAGGTCGAATTTCCACAATATGAGAGAAAGGTACCACATTCTTGAGCAGAAAAATTTAAAGTAACCTTCGTCATTGGCTAGGTTCCTATACTGTTCAAACTGCATAGCTATTGCCAAGAGTACATGGTTCTTTAAGTTTCGGCTCATCTTATGTTGAGCCTTAATTTCTGGATCTAGTAGAATACTGCCTAAAAAGAGTGCTTCATCTGTGTCTTAACGAGCTCCAATGTCTTACCCTATAGCTATATGATCTCCATCTATTTACATCCCAAAAAATCTCTTTCCTCTTCTTAGAGGTCATTGATGTATTTGATAATCCTTCTGAGATGCCAACTACTGTATTGTGGTGAGCGTAAATGTTGATCCTCATATTGTTCCCTTGATATTTTCAGCTAATAGCTTTGCTTCCTTGGTGTTAATCAACCGTGTTGGCGCAGAACTATTGGATACTGTTGATAAAATCTGAAAAGGTTCGGCCACTATAGAATGAATTGTTTCCTGTATTCCAGAAATTTAAGTAAATATCATATGTTAATCTTAATAAGTTGAGAGGCCCTGATTCTCTCTTTAACCCAATATCGTTAATCTTTTTATACAGAATAAAGTTGGCCTGAATTCCACCAGCTACATATTCCCTATTTTTGTTTGCATCACATTCATTCCCAATGAACAATTGATTAATTCATTGCATTTAGTTAGATAAATGAAATAATCCTCATAAGTTGAGCTCAGATTTCCCGTCTGCACTGCTTTATGTTTTAATTTATCTTCGTTTGCCTTAATACTGGATACATTAACTTCCACCGTTGTCTCTGACTCTTCTAATTCTCCACATAGTTCTAATACTTCATTAAACCTTAGATTAATAAATCCTTAACCAACAACTTAAAGTTCCTTAATCGCAGCTTTGACTTCAGGAGCCTTAGCAGCTTGACTGATACAGTGTGTATTTCCACAGGACGGACACCTTGCCCACTCTCTAGCGCAGTCATTGCAGAAGGCTAATGCGCAAGTTGCTATGTGTTGTCAGTTAATACCAATTCACAGTTTCTGCATTCCAAAGCTTTGAAACATAGTCTTGGTTGTTTTAAACTCTTGACGTCTTTCATCATGAGAAATCGTCGTCTTCTTGTTATTTAAAATTGTGGTAGCTACTGGATCTTTTATAAGAAGATACGTCTAGTCTACTCCTCTATCTCTAAACTTTTTGCTTTTTCTGGTTCTATTGGTTTCAAGGGTATCACCACTAATAAACAATATCTTTGTGAAATAAACTCATTCCTCCCAGATGACATTCTATGACCAGCATGAACCACCAATCATTCTCCTCTTTGTAATGTATGGGTCACTAAGTCTGAAAGGAATTGAGAAGGTTGAACTGCATGTCTCATACTTTCTCTAAACCAACAATAATCTAAATAATTCTCTTTTGCAGTGTTTCAGTTCTTTTCCTCCTTGCTGAATGCCAAGAAAACGTTTCTAAAACGGTCATCTGATGAAATCTTAAGTATTCCTTTTTAGCTTCGTTCCAATTGAAAGTCTGGCTATTGTTGCCGTACCACTTTTTGATATATTTTAGTATTGGTTTCAGAGCTAATTGCGTCAATTCTGAATTGTCAGATAACTTGCTGAATTAAATTTGTCAGTGTGACTCTTGTCTCTGATATCCTTCATCCCTTTATTTCCTGTGGACCTGAGCAACCCTCCTGTTTGCTCATATAAGTGACTACCAAGGTTACCCATACCTGCATCAGAGTCTTAGGAATCCTCAATCTGAATAATGACATCCTGTCCTCTCTTCTTTCTGCGCTTTGCTTTTTGGGCGTTGGCTCCGGTTTTCATTAGTTGTCCTTTCAGGGCTTTATTCCCTAAGAGTTGAGGAAAATTGATTTTTTGTTTTGTTTCTTTATCGTTACTCTGTCCAGCTGTTTTATCTCCTTCCTGACAGAATGGTTCCGCTACCACTAACGATTGCTCCTCTGAGCCTTTATGTTGATCTGAAATACTTTTAGTATTTCTTGCGTCCTCGAATCTGACTATCGTATTACCTATTATAGAACCAGTTTGCCATATTCCTTCGTGTTAAGGGAACCCAGCTGCTTTCTGTGAAGAAGTATGAGTTTCTTCTAACGAGGTTCCTTGTCTGCTCCCAATAGTGACAATGTCCGCCTCCACAAGATAGTTCAGCAGATCAGCTGCCTCTAGTATTGTTTGAAAGCCCCTTCCCGTTTCTTTTACTTGCTTACTTTCCTCAGCTGCTTCATTGGTAGGCAAGTCACTCCCACCTGATTTTTCAGGAGTAATTGTATTTCTTTATAGTATCCACTTATCAGTGCTATTGGCAAGAGTGTTGCTTATGACTATTTTTACTCGAAGGACCCTGATTGAGTATTTTAAAGAATAGGGCAGAGACATGACCAATTCAGCGCATACTACCTCTACCATCGAGTCTTTACCCCCGAAAGATTCCGAATGTCTTATTAGTTCCATTGAATTAAATGTTTCACCGCAGTAGCATTTGATAATCCAGACTTCACTTGTATCGCTCCAATTTTCTCTGTAGATTCCAAATGGGCAAGAGCCCGCAAATTAAGCGTGACTACCTTTAATAAAGTGCAGAAAGTTCCAGTCTCTAAAAGAATAAACAAGTCAAAGCTTTAAATTTACTTGTGATTTTTCAAATAGTCTTCTCAAAATGTTCGCTGTACTTCCTGCCATTAGTCCCTCTAAAAAATCTTTTACTAAGTCTGTAGTAATTTTGCTCACCCTATCTGCTTCATTGAATAGAGTTTGTCAGCAAACCCACTGTTTATCTAGTGAACACCTCATTCCTGGCAAAGTGGGCCTTCAACATCAGAAGAGTAGCGTAATGAAGAAGACATTTAGGTAGCCCTGGAATTTTTTATTGTATTTAGACCATATTCTGAGATGCTTGATTAGTGTCTGCATCAATGCAATGCCATGTTTATCCCTCCATCCACTCATCTCATAGCATCAAGGGGACCTGGCAATTATAATGTTTGCTCATCATGTTTCTTCGCAAAGGGCAGAGCATCGATAAATTTCATTACCCAATCTACATTCGATTCTTGTACTGTTAAGATGTCACCAGAATAACTTTAATGAGACAAATTTTGTTAATATCCATGTCACCGAGAAAACTTATTTAATGCCTTTTGATCTTATCAGTCAAGAATTCGTTAACAGAGAAGCAGGGATTCGATCATTTTAGCTTCTTCAAGTTGTAGTAGTCTACTAAAGTTATCCTAGTGCAGCGATGAAGTAGGCATCCCTTGTTGGAATCATCATCATAACCCTTCTCTGTCATTAGGTGTTTCATCAGGTCAAGAACTGAAAAAGTCCTTCTTGACATAAACAGTCAGTTGTTATTCCTGTCATTTCTCTCCATAAAGTTCCTAAACTCTTCCATGGACAGACACACAAAGGATCACCATTATAAGACGATGGTAAGTCGAACCCAAAGGTTAATATTCCGCACATCGCTGACAATTTCACATATTTACTAGTATCTCTTTCGTCACCTGCTGCTAGCAGGGTCCTTCAAGCCGATCTTACACAGTCAATTTTTCATTCGACCGACTCACATTGGGTCTGTAGTTGTTAAATATGGTCAGACATCCAAAACTTCTCTAACGCCTGACTCGATTGTTGATTGAGATAACCCTGTTGTATTTGCAACCAACCCTGTCATCTTGAGTTGGCTTCCAAACTTTCAGTTAGATCATTTCTCCCATGGAAGCTTTAGCAAGACACACAATGTTTCTTCTTCTCTCATAGATCTACCTGTTTGTACTACCACTACTATCTCAGGAATTGGGGGAATTATTACTGGCTGACCAACTGGCTGCTTTACTTCTCTATTGTTCTCTACAGAGTATAGGTAATTGACTGTTCTATCATCATGAAAGATTGCGTATTAATTGCTACATCTTGATCTCATCCCTCCAGAATTAATTTCTTAAACGAATGCAAAAGCATCGCTCCTGTTATCTAACTAGCTTTACCCAAGTTACCAATGTGTAGTTCAGTCTTTTCTCAAAAGCCTCCGCAGGAATAGCTCCAATTGGGATCAGAGATTCATGATGATTGTTTGACAATGAAAGAAGCACCATATTAATTCCCACAGTCAATTTCTCATACGGAATAAATCATTTGGTACTGCGTCTGATTGTACCAAATGAGTGTTCCATGAGAATAATTAGATCAATACCTAATGCGACAGCCGCAACCTGGTACATTGTCGATTCCGGCCATTCTCTTCGTCACCAACTTTGTTAGATCCAATTATCAAAACCCTCCATAAAGATGTCCTCCTCTTTCGAAATGATCGTTCTCTTCCTCACTGACTTGCCTGTATCTGCTCTTCAGAGATTTCCTTCGATGTGCAGTTTGTAAATTTCAAAAATCCTTTCCTTCTCCTTCAAAGCTCTTATCATCATCGTCTTCCTCACCAACGCACCATCAATCTCTGTTCCTGGAGCGAGTAAATTTTTAATCGTGGCGCTTTTTGCTAGTGAGTCGTAGAAGCATTAGTTCTTGCCCAAAATTTCTTCCACCCAAAAATGCTTAAACTGAGTGTTGTGTACACTAACCGAGTTGTAAGTTCCATCGTCTATCTTCTTTGTATTTTTGCTTTGTAATCACTCAAACTCGCTGTATCGTTCTTCTTCGTTTGAGGGAATGGATCTTGCACTGCCGTTAATCTTTGACTAAATACTCTGTCAGTCATCTACATAGTTTAATTTTGCCTCCCTCAATAGAAGCCTGTGACTCTTTCTGACTATATCTCCCTAATAATCTTTTTTTTAATTCTCCAAACAGCTTACAACAGCCCTAAAATGTTTGTTGACGATTCGATTATCGTCGATGACATAGAGCGCCTAATTTTATATTTTTCCTGTCCCATTCGCGAGCGATCTAACCAGACTCTCTTTCCTGCCCAGATATGAGAAAAACTATATCTTGCGCATTTTCGTTCGTAGCTTCTATATAAGAGGAGACCTAAGCTACTTATCACAATTCGTCAATCTGGTGTGTTTCCTCTGTGTACTTCTAGATATCCAGTTGACAAATTGACAGCGCGATTGTCGATTACGATACTTCTAAACTTACCTAAAGCCTTGCGATTCTTTCGTCATAAACTGAATTCAACTATACTATTTTAGAGTGTCTGCTCCTGACGCCGGTCTATTTAGTTCGTACTTCTTGTTCAGTCGGACACCTCAGCTTGATTTTGCGATTTGACAACCATCCTCTTTAATATCTCGTCGGTGAGTTATCTCATGATTCGTCAATTGTGGCCTCACTCTCTGCATCTGTTCCCCTATACTTGTTTCTACTACTTGCTTCTCAATTTTGGTTTCCCTAACTCCCTGTTGGAGTACATAGTTGTAATACTACCATACTCCGATGAAATTGCGTGTACTCCGACGCGGCATGCCGCACTTTCTACTCCGA
>JALLAW010000935.1:0-10681 GCA_036939535.1 Cyclotella kingstonii | reverse complement strand
AAATCATAATTTTAGTAATCACCGAGTTACAAACTAAAATAGTCACTGTCTTGCACCTTCATGTGTTTTGCGAGCAGATTATGTTATGCAGAATACGACTGAATACTGTAGTTTAAGTACGGACGGCAGACAGAGGTCGGTTTGATCAACAATCTCAGCACAATTATCTGCGATTCAAACGGTGAAGAAGAGGATTTACTCAACAACTAGAAACATGAGTTTGGAAAGAACAACGAAGTCAGTTTACAACACTCATTTCTGACAGTTTTAGGTGGAAGAAACTTAAGGTAGCGGGGAATGCTTTTATGACTCTCTGATAAAGAGCGCCACTATTAAAACATTTTTTGTGCCTGGAACGGAGGTCAACGATTTACTAGTAAAGAAGTTGATTATTGATTGGATCTCGCAAGATAAGGAAAGATATTTTAAAATTTATCAATGTTACATTGAAGGAGATCTGGGATTAGCGGCGGCAGGTAAATTGGCCAGGAAGAGAAAACCAATTCCGACGGAGGAAGCTGTTGCTTTGTTAGGTTTCAGAAAATGGATTTATAAAAACAAAGACCCTAATGAATGGGCGGTTTCGACTATGTATCAACTTGCAGCGATTGCCTTAGGGATCGATTTGATTATTCTTTTAGATCAGTCTTCCAGCTCCATCAGACCCGCAGCTGACAACTGTTTTGGACACGAGAAACTGAGGTTAAGAGCAAACCAGGTCTTTATTTTCCAATCGCAATGACATCATGAAGCTTTAATTCCTGCCGGACCATTACCATCAGACACGAATGTAATCAAACAAAACTTTAAATCGGCAATCTGGGTTAAACCGAGTGAAGTAAGGGAAGTGCTATCCATGCACCCATTCATGAAGAGAATTCCAGAAGGATGGGATCAGGATACGGCTGGCCGCTCAATAAAACGGTAGTTGACGACAAAACGGTTCATTCACTCTACTCAGCAGAGATGAATCAGGAACAAGAGATGGCAGAACAGCAAGTTTCGGAACAACAAGGAGAAGTACAGCAAGAGGTGGAGCAGCATATAATCGAACAGAATGAAGGGGAAAAACAGGAGACAAATGTTAATCCTCCAATCAGGGGAATATTAATTGTTGAGCAGGAAGTCATATCTGTAAAAGGTGAGGACATGTTGTACAACATTACAAAACCAGCTGAAGGCAGGAGCAAAACTTTTAGACAGGTTGAAGTAGAGGATACAGGGCAACGTTTCCCATTAGCGCAACTGGACTACCTTAAACAACTCTCGAAGTAAACGTCAGAAAAGTTCTGGAAGGCCGAAATGGTAGAAAATTTGCATGCAGCACCGAGTACTGACGATATGAAAATCGATTAAGTTAGGACGGCCTACGAAGAGATTTTGCGCCAAGCTATTGAGAACCGAGGAACCACTGAAATTGTTGAGTCAATAGCTGTGTGTAAAATTCTGACCTTTGGGCTCGATCTTCCACCGTCCTTCGACAATGAACCCTCTTGTGTCTGCTCATGGGGGAGCTTAGGAATTGTCTGGAGAGAAATGATTGGACTTCCAACTGACTGCTTGTGTCAAGGAAAGATATTTTCAGTTAGAGGTATGATAGAGCATCTGTAGAAAGAAGGAGGCAATGAATCTAACAAAGGTTGTATATTCCATCGGTTCATGAAAGTTTATTTTCGACCTTTACACAACTCATAATGAACGCTGCTTTAGTGGTAATCAGTATTGGACAGACCGAATTGTGGACACTGAAGAGAAGAAATCGAATTGTTGACAAACAAATGTTGTTGCGGAGACACTTACTGGTTAAAAGGACTGATCAAACATCTAGAATCTATCGGAGGAGTAAGATTTGAAGGAAGAGGTCGCATCAGGTGCATAGGTCATCTCTCAGCGTTGATTTATATTATTATTATCAGGGGTCCCTTGAGCAAAAACAGCCATACATGCTTTCAAGAATTACACAGTGGTCTGGCAATTTACATTAATAAAATGATTCTATCAATCAATATCGACAGAAACGACGATTCAGGAGGTACTGAGGACAATGAGCATAAAGAAAAAAATGGCAACTGGAAGAGGTTTTCAAAAGACGCTAGAAGCAACAGATTCAGTAATCTCTACGGCAGATACTGATATGACGAACCTAGGAAGTAAATAGGCACCGTTAATCGGTACAACTCCTAATTCAGCTCAAGGTGTGTTCATGACTACAAGGTCTTCTATGTCTCCAAAGAACTCAGCAATAGACTTTTCATCGGTAGGGACTCAACACAGTTCGAGGGTAGGCAATAAAACTGATGACGATTTTTCTCACCAAGCGTTCATGATTGACAGGGAGGCTAATGTAAACATGGAAAGGAGTTCAAATAAATTATAGATCAGGACAAGCATTCCTTGTTGGCTACGTCTACTCAAGAGATGGAATTAAGCCAGCTTCCCATAAAACCTAAAATAAATGAACTACAATTATTAGGTAACAGAGTGTTGAAAAGTCAGAACGGAAGAAAAGACTAGATTAGTAAAAGGTACAGCAGTGGACATAAGAGAGGGACATTCTTCTGACTCGGACTCTGAAAACTCTAACACTGAGAGTCACTTGCATGAACTTTTTGGAGACTTATTCGGCTTGAATGGTGATAAAACTATCAGAAGCATCAGAGACTTAATCCACAATGATAATCTGAAGATGAAGTCTGAAATGACGTTAGACAGAATTCAGTTTAGCTCTTTATAGGACTATTCTGAGAATACATAGACAGCTGTTGAACCTATAATGAAAACGATAGAGAAGTGGTGTGTAAGGAGGAATTTGACGCAACTCTGGAATGAGGCAAGAATAGGTACACTTAAAATCTCTTCTGACATCGCACAGATTTCAAACGCTTTGATGAGCTGAGGTTCGGATATAATGATCTCAAACCATGTAAAAAGGGATCAGTGAGGATTATTTTAGGGTTAGAAAAGATCACAATCAGTCATGCATCTCAGCCGTCTACGGCACTTATAGACATAGCAACAAACACTTTATTAAGAGGAGAATGATTAGTCGTCCGATCAGCTCGTGGATTGTCATTTGGGAGAAAGGAGACTAACCCACAAACATACTGTTTACTAATAGTGTTACCAGTGATTGTCATCATGACGGCGTCAAAAAAATTAAATCTTAGTAGCAAACATTTTTAGTACTTAGCTACTTAAGCATGTCAGATACTTCTGTTTCAAAATCACAGAGAGAACGGCCTCCCGCATGATGAACAGCGACTCTTTGTCAAAGTTAAGTATTTGCTTCAAAGCACTCGAATGTGGGATCTGCGAACTGGTGCTTCAGCGACCTTGTGTAACTACGTGTGGGCTGGCTTTTTGTAAAGAGTGCGACAACGAACGAACAAGTTGTCCTACCTGCGGCAACTCAAAGTATTTCAAAGAAACAGAAGAAGCTAACGATGTAGAAACTGCAGTAGAAGAACTTGAGGTTATTGGCAAGTCGATTGTGTATTTAGGGATTAACGAGCTAACCAATTGGTACGGGTACGAGAGTTTAGCACTTAACCAATTGGTGAAGGACAAACTCAGTTTAACAGACTCGGAACTGATCTTAGCGCAACCTGATCAGAGGTTGAATATTGATATTATTACTGAAAAAAATAATTCTCTGTATAGGCAACTGATACTTGAAGAGGCACCTGATTATAAAGGAACAGGGGGTGAACAAGTTTCGGACACAAAAGACTCTCAATGCAGTCAACAAACCTCTAAACCAGGAGGAAGGTTTACAACTAAGTCTGAAGACAAAGAGGAGGAGGAGCAAGAATCTCACGACAATAATGAGAAAGAGGGGATTCCAGACTATGCAGTTGACACATCCAAACGTATAGTGAGGAGAATAACATCCGGTGTCTCAGAAGGAGGTAACACTTTGACTATTTTTGAAAAATTTGGTAGGGAAAACAATTTGGAGTCACTCTCACTTGAACAACAAGCAGTAAATGGGAATGATGTTACTAGTGAAAAGAAGCAGGGAATGAAGATAGAAGGGAATTACTTCAGGTGCCTATCAGATATTCAACTATTGCTAACAGATGCGACTCAACTAAAATTAGAGAATTTATAGCTGGAGAGATTCGCACCAATTTTATTATGTTCAAGCAAATCTTCGACATAGGGTTAAAGAAGGAATTGGAGCCTCTTGCGTTATTAAAATTAACTTATGAGATAAACTACAGAGATGCAATAACAGAACCTATTCACTCAATTGTGACTTTTACGTTCCATATCATTCTAAAAGTTTATAATAGCTCTTATGATCCAGCAGTGGACGCAACAGAAGCGAAGCTGTTGGCTGATAAAGTTAAAGGTACAAATGCAGGAAGAAATATTCATCTTGTCTCACAAAACAACTTAGAGTTTTCTCTTACCAGCGTCGATAACATAGCGAAGGTACATGCCAAAACAACAGTAGCAGAAGGATCACAGAATCCTAAAAGAAAAGAGAAGTCTTATTGGGCAATATAACACGGAATGTAATTACGATTCAGAGTAAAAGCTTTGAAGAGATTAGAACACAAGAAGGAAACTCTTTCGTTGGTAGCATCTAGCTGGACACAGACATTAAAACTCTACATAAGACAAGTCAGGTTCTGATGAACCATGTTTATTTATCTATTGCACCACAGTTCGAACAGTACAGAAATTTAGCTAAAGAAAAAGACTATTTTGAATGTTCAGCTCAGGAATTTGTCACATATCTCTCAACTTGCGGCAACAAGACTTCTCCAGATAGATGCTTTCAGCATTTCGTAGCTTGTTCTTTGGGAATGAAAATAGTGTTTGTGCTGAACAGATATATGAACTTGTCCCTATGGGACTAAACAGGAAAGATATGGTTAGGGTTGGATGAACAAGACATGTTTAGCTGGTTAAGACCCCTGACAGCCGAAGAACTATCAGAAATAGAACAACAATCTGATCCTTTTGCTGGATCCCCTCCCAGAGCATTTGTGACATTAGAAGGTCTGAAAAATGAATGGGCTTTTTTTGGAAAAACTCAATCGGTAGCAAACTACAAATGAGCTGCCAAGTTACCAACAGACCTTCTAATCTGAGTATAGAAGAAAAGAATGCCTTAATTTCCAAACTTTCGCTTGGAGAGGAGTTCAGTTTATTAGTTTTAACACATTCTAATAATTGGGTGGAGTTTTCTCAACACACAGGGAGCAAACACAGCGTAATATTTCGAACATGTACCGGTAGAAGGACAGGTTTTTTTTGAGGAAAGGATATTTGGCTTTCTTTATCAGACCATAATCACTGTTGCTTCGATGAGACGATCTCAGATTCTAGGCCTCTATATGAATTAAGCGAAACAGTCAGCTTCCCCTAAGGGCTTCCTGTCCAACATCAGATAAGTTAGAAAAACTAGAAGAGTCGATGTGGTCAAAAATATACGGTTGCTCGAATGAAAGTAGGGTACATTTAAAAGAGTTAGATGAGGAATTGACATGCGGCGACCCCTTATATATATATTGCGACAGGAAATCACTTTTGGTGATGGACCTGTTTTTTACCGTGTGAGAGAAATTTATCCGAATCTCATGTTTACAAAAATTGATGCTTTAAAATTCATTAGATGCAAAACATCTCAATATGAAGAAAACCAATAACAGGCTTCATGTAGATTGCAGTATGAGTTCATATCAAAATCCAATCAAAGACAGACCACTAACGATTATTATTGCCCTTGACGACTTTGAATTACTTCATCTACAAAATTTGAGCATCCAGAGGATATGATTCAATCTCTGGTAGTAAAAGGCAATGAAATGATACCACTGTCTAGTCATTGTCTTCACGCTTTTGGCAAAAACAGACAAGGAACAGAATATAAATTAGTTGCCTACTTGACCAGTGACAGAGCCATTTTGAACGACGAATACTGTTATTTCTCAGCTAAAGTAGAACCATGGCACACAAGGCAGCTACCTAAACTTTCCAACTGTTGGAGGAAAAACCTTTAAGAGTGAGTTGTTTGTTTTGTTTACTTTGTTGCCTTTTTGTGCCATTTTATTTGTTCAAATGGATTGAATCCATATCTTTCCCAGCTTTTACGGCTGAAGAATTGGCCTCCAATTGTTTTCGTGTGATGCCCTGTGCGTCCTTGCTGCCTTTTAGACGGCAACTAAAAAGATCCTTGTCTGCCACATTTTAGATTTAAGTGGTAATAAATTAAGACTAAGTTAATTTGATTTAAGGCTGCACTCCAGAACGGTCCGCACGCGCATAATTGAAGCTCAGCGCGGCCCATCCAATGTACTTTTACCACTGAACAACATAAAGCGTCGATAAACCCGCATAAGTTCGCGTAGTAGCCGTTTATTGCCGTTAGCATAATTTTTACACGTAGGAACTAGTACACACACCTCTAAACATCCGCAAAAAGGCCGTATTCGTTTAAGTACGCGTAAATTCTTTTAAGTACAGATTAGTGTTGCTGAAATTTCAAGAAAAAAACTAATTTTTTACTTTTTTAAAATACAAAATTCAGTGAAACAAAATAATTGTAAAGATGGTTTAATGAAACAACAATAGCTATGTTACTCGTTGATAATCATCGCATTAGGACGGAGGCGCAATGTTCGACATGGTGAGGACATCTTCGACGTCGATGAAGAGTGCTTTTTGGTGGTAGTTGATGGAGAGACTGAGGAGGGTGGCTGTCGCCCCTTTTTTTAAAAAAATATTGGCAATGGGGATATAACTTATAGGAAACGAAATCGGAAGCCTATCGGAAGCAATGACAAAATTGATACGTAGGAATTAATGCATAAACTCACATGTAAAAACTATTACGTTGGAACTCGTATTAAAAATCTTAGTACTAATTCCTACGTGCTCAGATACTCTTGCAAGAGGGCCACAAAATCCGAAATGTTCTATGTGCAGCCTCATGCGAGATATTACTGTACACAGAACTTTCGAGTCATTTCAAATGACGTAATGACATTGTAGTGTGTTTGATTAGCTATCTAACGCAAAAAAGAATTATTATAATGGCCAAATATTGACTGAGTTATGATCATTTGTCGAAACCTCAATTTTTGCGATTTCGGGGCAGTATCATATGAATTTTGCAGAATCTGGGCGAGGCATTCCTAAATTCACTGGTCACCCAATATAGTACTCCTCCTAAATTTGGATTCACTAATGTTGGGCACGCCACAATTCTGAGAGAAAAGCAAGCAGCATAACACCAACGAATCCAGCGCCTTTCCCCCTTATTGGCAATGCCATCGGGCAAAACATCGGCGAAAAATGTCCCCTAAACTTCCAACCATTACCATTCGGCTCCTTTTTCTCTTCCCTGCATTACTGTGTGTCCACACCTTGATCCAGTGGGTCATCTTTTCTGCAGGACCACTCAAGTAAGTACCACCACCATGCCCAACGCCAACGGCGGTAAATCTCTCCAGGACAGCCGCCCACACAATTAACTTCGAATCCCTTCTGAATTTTCTCCCAACACTGTCTCACGTTTTCTCCAGGATCCAACAGCTCCATCAACTCTACAGCGATGCCACAGCTCAGACGATGAGCGTAGGTACATCACAAACTAATTGCTCGTTCATATGGAGGGTGGTAGCTACCAGCGGAGACGATTCGTTCCCTAGCCATCAAGACTAATGCTAAGGTGGGTGTAGTGAGTTTATGAGGTCACGTGTACTTTTTTGCCCCAAAAAGGCCTGCCATTTAAGCATCATCAACAAGGCCAGGTCCAGTAAGCCGCAAGATCTTCTCCGTTTCTTTGGAGGATTACAAAGGATTACCTTTGAAGGAAAGGATAAAGAGGAGCATGTGACAAAGGTACATTAGCTTCGTATTGTGGGGTTTCTGAAGAAGTGCTTTGTAGTCATTGCTCCACTCCTTCTCTCCAATAAAGAATGAGTTTCAAATCAAGCCACGGTCTGTTGATTGGTGGGAGGACATCTTGTTTGGATGATTCTTTGCAATGCTTCGTAAGGGATTGTTGAATAGGACAACAATAGAGTGGGCAAAGAGTGCAGTTTCAGATATGTGGAGAGGTCAGCTTCGTTTTCATTGCGTTGGTGTTTTCTTGTCTGGTACAGAAAGCAGATATGCCTTCTAATCAGTCAAGAGGAGGCCATTCACTTTGCCCATGCGCTATAGTATAGTCTAGTGACTAACTGTAATGAACTAGACGAACCGTCTCTTACTTCATTTCTAGTATTATTTTAATTGGCATTGATTGAATGGTTAAAAATGTATTGGCAAAAATTTGTAGTTGTTCTTCATTTTTTGAACATGGTACTTGAACTGTGGCATAAATCTGAATGGGTGTAGAAAGGAGAGTCCACCCCAACCAGTCACTGAATTTTTCTCAAACTGAATGATGATAGGTACACACTGGAATCAATCAAGGGAGATGGTTGTACATAGAGATAGTTGAAATCATCAATATAAAAAAGACACGGTGGGTATCTAGTATAGTACTACTATTACTATTACTAATTTAGCAGTATCTCACAATGTAAGTACGCATCATTATACCTAGTATTAGTGATCTAGATTACAAGGATTTTTAGAAAGCAGGTATTGTAGTAGAGAGGTATGTCTGTAACAGGACAACTATAAGAATCATTCATTTATAAAACGTTTTATATTTTAAAAACTTGGTAAATCCAATTTAATACTTAATATAGAAAATTTACTGTCAATTGCAACATGCATTTGTAGCAAATTAGCTAGCTTTTCACAAAAAATACTACAGCAAGGGGATAACCCACAAGGAAAACCTTGCCCATCACATTGCATTCACACAGAACAAAATCGAATAATGCAAACAAAACAAGTCTGATTGCAATCAGCAACTGATTGAAATTGGTATCATAGTCATAATTCCTCAGCATGAATTTAAGTGACATCATCTCAAGTTCCAGCTACATCTCATCAACCCTTGTCGGATCGCAAAAATGTGTGCCTTGCAATTGTCTTGTTGGATCTGAAACTCTCTCCTACCCCGGGGCATCTCATCATGAATTGCTGGTAGCAGTTTGCTGATGATAAAGTCATGGTAGATGTCTCTGTCCACCTTTTTCATGGCTTCATTATAGATTTCTCCTCTCCTGGGATTCTTCTTGTTCTCTGGGCTATCTTTGACATGGTGGAAGGCTAAATTCCTACGTTTCGGATGAAGTGGCATTTATGATGGTCTCATATAGGACTCGTGACACAGCAAGAAACATGTTTTTGTTCTTGTGTAGCTTGCTGTGAATTATCCTCTGTGGCTCCATGTCTTTGGTCATGTTGTACAGCTTTTCATCGATATGATCATATCCATTATGTCAAGTAACTTGTCTTGGCTTAAGTCAAGATGAGAGCCGTAAAACTCATGTGAGTATTTTTGTGAGGAGGAGGCATATACGTTTTTAGCATGTTAGTATAAGTCCTAATTAAGCCATTCTTCATTTGCTAGATAAATGATATATTGGGGACACTAAAGGCAAGGGTGGTTAAACGCTGGCTCATACGGAAATGAGTGGTATGGCTCTGATAGCCTCAGTGTCGATCGGACTCTTCTTGCGTCCGCGTCGTTTCTTCCGAAAAAAGTCCTTCTTGTTGCTATCCTGCGAGACAAAAGAATATCAGGCTTGTATCCAAATACGAGGTAGCAGCTGCTGACGAATCACCTCCTTTACGTCATCAGGAGTATTTTTCTTCTTGGCTGTAGTGACATGTCCATCAACTGTCACGTTGATGGGTAAAAGTGGCGTTAAAGGTTTGGTCTGTGTGGGTAGCCCCTCTAGAAGAGGCGAAAGAAGAAAAAGAGGTGGAAGCTGAAGTGATGATGACGACGACTTGTGATCTAACTCATAGCGAATTCTGACAGCTGCATGTAGGTTGTCAGTGATGTTTGCAAAATTTCGTCATAATTTTAGGGGTAGTACATGCACGATGTCAAAAATTCTAAGTATGAATTTGACAATGAGGATCCGAATTCTCATGAATAAAACGCAAAGGCCTCAAAAATCTTCCATTATGAGATGATCTTCGTGAACATATTTCTCGGCTAATACGGGCCAAATTTGTATAATCTCATCAGATGCCAACTGCTAATGTTACGGAGTACAAGACTGCAGTTGTCTGATTTTGATCTGTGTAAGTTTGACTTGTCGGCGAAATTCCTACCGAACAGCATGCCATATTTGAATCATATTTCGGTTCTACTATAGCTCAGTCAATTTTCAGATGTCAAACATAAATAAATATTCATTAGATAGCTATTAACTAGATAACTTAATTGGTATTGGTTTGGCGACTGCTGGACAAAAAAGAAAAAAATCACGGCCTCATGGGCTTGACCTTTCGTTTTCATTGGAAAAGCACGACACCATCCATACGAGGTACAGAATATCTGAGCACACTTATTCTTCCTTAAGTGAGGAGCAGTTTTAGCAAACATGGTGTCGGAGAACATTGTGTGGGGTAAGTGATTGTACCTGAGCATCCTATCAATAGTAGGGAAGTGTAAGCAAGTTCTGACACCACGTTGAGTGGTGTTCTCAACCGTAGATTTAGCACGAGCAATAGGTATGTGCCACCTTTTAGCAAGCATATGAGCATCTATGGTCTTGCAGACTTTGGTCGTGGCCATAGTCCCCTGTCGATG
>JALLAW010000934.1:0-10732 GCA_036939535.1 Cyclotella kingstonii | reverse complement strand
ATGCACTCCGCAAACTAACATATGCGCTCATGCACACCACTAATTCGGCCCCGGATGTTCATCTCGCTGCAATCGATGAACTACGAGACATCTTCCGTGACGGTCCCCGTTCCAAGGATGGCACCCAGACCAGTATCTCCAAGCGTTCCCCCTGCGTCAGCCCCAGCCTCAACACCGACACCAGATGAGTCATCGACAAGCGCGCAAGCCATCACTAATCCACGCTGACGGTCTACGCAACCCTCGCGACGCATATCGTGCCAAGACGCGCGTGCATGCCGACGCCTGCGCCGCACTCGCCACCACTAGTGACGATGATGATGCTCCAGTGAAACGCTCCAACTACTCATCCAGCTTGGCCCTCCCTGTCTTTGACGCAGCTTATGGCAAGTCCCTCGAGCAAACTACGGCGGTATCCGTATTACAATGACATCTTTGACACTTTCTACGCAAACGAAATCGGGCGACTCTGCCAAGGCATCAGCCGCCACCTGATCGACCCCACCAAGAAACTGGTCGATAGTACAAAAACTTTCCGCCCTATCAAGTACCATGACATCCCTGCCGACCGACGTAAAGATATTACGTACTCGAGAGTCGTCTGTGAGGAATGTCCACAGAACGAAGACCTCAACCGCACCCGCATCACCATCGGCGGCAATGAAATCAGCTACACTGGAGACATCGGCACCTAAACGGGCTCACTCTAACTCGTCAAGATGGTAATCAACAACGTCTTGTCCCGCCCTGGAGCACAGTTTGCCACATTCGACACCAAGAACTTCTACCTCGGCTCGCTCGACCGACAGGAATATGTCCGCATTCAACTCGCTATCATCCCGCAAGAGATCATCGACGAATATACACTTACGGAGTACATTCAGGTGAGTGGGTGTACTTCGAGATCACCAAAGGCATCAACGGCCTCAAACAAGCCAGAAAATTTGCCGATGTCCACCTTACCAAGCACCTTGAAGCTCACCGTTTCTTCCAATGTGCGACTACATCCGATCTCTGGCGCCACAGATGGCGTCCAGACCTCTTCGTGCACGAGCCGTCGAAAACAAACCTTTTCACACTCAGCGCCATCAGCTCCCAGTAAGCAAGAGCGACCGAGAACACCATGACAGCGGTACGGCAACTCTTAGATTACCACGTTCTCAGCCGATGGCATCACGTACCGAGCCAACTCCATGATTCCTGCCGCGCATCCGATGCCAGCATCCTCACCGAGCCCGGGTCACGGAGCTGAGCTGGAGCATACATCTTTCTTACGGAAAATGACCCGGTCCCAAGAATCAACGGCCCGATTCTGACACTCGCCACTATCAACAAATATGTCATGGCATCCGCAGCCGAGGCCGAACTAGCCGCACTCTACTTCACAGCCCGTGAAATGTTCCGCTCCGCAACGCACTGAAGAAATGGGTTGACCGCAACCGAAGTCACCGATGCAAACCGACAACTCTACGGCTCCAGAATTGGTCAACAACACCATTATCCAACGTCGAATAAAATGTTGTGAATGAGCCTCAACTGGCTCCGATGAGGGGAAGCACAAGGCCATTCCCGGATATAATGGGACAAAGAATCCACCAAACTGGCCGACTATCACACCAAACACCATCCGCCCGCGTACCACTTGACACATCGCCCGACTCACGTTGGATAATGCACAAACTTTGGGTTTCTGTTTCCCTTTTTATTTTTTCATACAATTTTTACTGGCTATTCGCTGTGTGCAACGATGTGTTGCTAGGTGAGGACTAGACAGACCACAAGACTCTCGCAGCCATCCATTCCTAGCACTGTTGCTAGGTGGAGGCTGGACAGACCACAGGGCTCTCCCAGCCATCCATTCCTAGCACAGAGCACAGCCACAACGTAACAGCAGCGTAGATGAGCACCACTGCTCATAAAGTAGTCAATTAATTTATACCACCACCAAGATGCTGTTCTTCACAAACATCGAAAAATCTTCCCTAATTAACGGAATAAACTTCATACACCCAGTAATATGATCGACTGCTATATCATCTTTGTAGATGATGCATGTTTTTCCGTCATCATTTCCATTGCTTATATTTCAAAGTGTCACCATGGCTGGTTTATCTGCCCATGATCAAAACGAATCATCCTGCTGAATTCCCACTTTGCAACGAAAGGGACTGCATTTTTTGGTGATGAACGTTGTCGCACCTTCAAACAAGATATTTTCGAAAAATATGTTTTCCTTCCCATTCACTAAATTGTTTCTTCTTTTGTACCTCTAAAGTTTCATGTGTAGTATCTGTCTGCAACCCATTGAGAGTCTGGGCTGCATTGGAAAAACAAAGTACTTCTACTGATGAAGCGAAGTCATGTGCGTCCATGCCCAATTCGATTACCAATTATTCCAGCAATTATAAAACCACAGTTTTTTTCTACATTAGCTCGTCGGATGCTTTAAATTCCTTTGACTGTAGATGCTACATTTGTAGTAATATCCTGGCAACCACCTTCACTTCAAATAATCTCTGTTAGCGCAATCGAATAATTATTCACGTCATCCTCATCATTGCATGCTTGATTTTGATTTGCAATGTCACGTATCGGTTCATTTACATCTGCATCCACCCGTTCTGAAAGAACATTTTGATGTTCATTGTTTACCTCAAAAATATTATCTGTATAACTATCGTCAGCACTGGGAACTTCAACACTAGTATATGTATTTTTGACGATAGCCCCTGTATCATTAATGATTGATGAATTCATTTATTCAATACTATCCGTAGCACTGGGAACGTCATCGGTAGTACTTTTTCTTATACATTTGCCTCAGTATCATTTTTTATAGGTACACTGAGATCAAACTTATCAGCATATGCCTGGATATTCTTTTGTATTAGGCGAGATTATCACGCGCTCAATTCTGTACTATCACTCCAGTCATAATTCTTACATTCACCCACAGGTGTAAATATTCAAAATTAGAAAGGTCTTTCGATAGAGCCACAATATTTGTCAGGCGTTCTGATCTTGGATGATCATCATCAATGATTGCCAAGACAGATCGCGTGCATCGGCGTTCGGACTTAATACTCAAACAAATGTTATCCAGCTGTAACACATATACATAAGCTATTACAAAGGAACTAGTAGACAATATCTACAATCGCCAAGCCTTGCCGATAAAAAACTTTCTCGATTTACGAACGCCGCGCCTGTCGATCACATCATCCAATCAAGTCACACTGCATGTCGGATAATTTTGTTCCCATCGATAGTTGCTAACCATTATTCGCAGCAAACAATGAAACTGCTGATCCTCTCAAAGATCCAAACTTTTTCGTCAGATCGATCGTAAAGATCTTCACCTGCGGGTTTCGTCAACGCACGGTAAGAACACCGATGAGGTCGGAAATCTGCAACCACTTCGCATGCATGGACTACCACTCCAACTTCGATGAGAAAATAAATGAGAGAAGAGGGCCAGGAAATGCCATAAATGCGATAGTCCCTTCTCGAATAGTTTAATTAAGAGCGCGTTGGTATCGTCAGCACTCTCCGCCTTCTCAATTATCAAGGACAATGTTTCCTCTGCATCATGGGACATCCTCCGTGCAGCTTTTCGGGAATCGTGGAAGTCGTCTGTGCTCCTACTTGGCAGGACTCTCCCATCTGATCGCTCCCGAATCTTTTTACAGAAACTAAGATCAAGGAGAGAGACATCGACAAAGCCTACGAAATTAAGGGTCTCATTGGGTCATGCTGGGCAGAACTTCAGAAGGTTTCCGTAGCACCTGCAGCTCCTATAGACCCAGTTGATACAGTCTCACCTCTACGTCTTCCTAAACGGACATCAGCACCCACAAGCCGTTACTCCCCGGTGTCGAAGAAAAAACCCCAACCGCGGACAAGGAAAGGATAAGAAAATAAAACGGATGATCTAGCGGGAACGACCACCACACCAGAAAAGACGTCACGGAAATGATAAAAAAGGAATCTCCTTCTCCACAACCTTCTTCCCAGCCCATTCCTAACCATCCTCACGCGAAACAACAGAGGCCGGTATAGGAAGCCATTTCTGGAGTAAGTCGAGACAACTCTCCATCTTTATCACCCACGGAAAACCTAGATACCTTCGCTACCTCACCAAACCAATTACTCGACACTACGGCTCCAAAAAATCCCTCAGAAAATTCTCCATAAGAAGGAGAAAGGCCTGTGACTCCAGTGAGGACAATCACAACGAGACCGCCAACTTCACCCTCAGTAGATAACTCGAAGTCCCTACCATTGTCACCGATGGCAAGTTGGAATTCACCGGACACCAGGGGGACTGCATATGTAGACGGAAAAAATTATGAGATGGCTTGCGTATGATATTTGATATTTTATCAGCAAGCGGGAACATAGGGGTGGAAGGCAGTTTTTGCTTCCGCATGTCTTCGTCAGGGATTCAGTTTCCCCAGGTTTAGGAGATTTGTCCACAGCAGATGTTGTCCGGCGATGGATAACATTCATGGCAGTAAAACACAGGTCTCTTGCCTTTGACCATCTATGTCAGGGCCACAGAGTCGGGACTGTCATTTGATAAGTTCAATGGCATGTTTTTCTAAGAAAATTTCTTGGAGGAATTTTTGTGCCCGTTCATCATACACTTATCAGCAGTATTTTCCCGCATGTGAATCAAAGTAAAATTGGAAAAAAGAATATTTCTCTTTCACACCACTTTTGCCATTCAGGCCATTACGAGGGAAGCAGATGAAACAGCCCTCCTGCTCTGGACCCTGGAGGAGGATTTTTATCTCCTCAAACCATCGATAAGGAACTCACCGGCGAAGGAGAATATTCTGACCGTGGTATCCACCAATAAGAAGGCCACCACGCAGACAACAACTTACTCCTTTTCCGCAGATACTCCACAGTAATCATTTGCGGAATCAAATCATCTCGGCGTTATCAAATTCAAGTGGGGCTATTTTGTGCCGAGTGAGAAGTCTTTGGTCGGGAAAGGCTTTTTCCATGCATTCGCGGTAGAGATGGGTTCAAAAATCCCGTGCCCCAAGGAACGAACATAAGAGAGTGGGTTCCTAACTATTTCTGGAATGACCCGAAGCTTGCAAACAAAGAAATTAGAGAATATGACCAGACTCTTAATAGCAAAGAAATAGCTAAAGCGATCACTTTGCTTGATAATGATGGTCATCCTTCCGTCGTATTCTGACAATTGACTGCATCACTTCTGGACAACCATATCCTCATATTCAACGCTTCCCTGGGACTACCAACTATAATGTTATCTCCCACTGTTGCTACAGCCGCAGTGTGCCCACCTAGTTTCCTTCTGCAGGATGAAGACAACTTCCGGCCCCTAAAGAAACGTCAAGGAAGAGACATATTAAAATTATCATCAGAAATTAGGAGGAAGCATGAGGAAGAGATTTTACAACATCCTTGCAAAGAGTATCTCATCGATGGACACGTCTACGGTCATCTTTCTGAAGAAGGTAATCCCTTTGAACATACTTATCAATTTGCAAATGTGTATCTAAGAGAAGCTACATAGGGAATGGACTCAAGCATCCCTTCCACGCTCCGCAACGCTCCCCAGTTAGAAAATTGGGCTCCCTCCAGCGACTTCAAAGAAGCGCTTAATGGAGATATTGTCTCTCGTTGTTAAGGGAAGATGGCTGTCTTTACCAAGGGAAAAGAAGAAAAGAAGTGGTCTCCTTCTACACGAGTCATGAACATGGCTGCTTTTTTTTGAAACAGATGAACGAAGATTATAGAATTCTGCTGGAAATAGTTTGTTTAGGTCATCTCATCCCTCCAAACGCCTCACTTAGAAAGAGGGAGCTATTGGCAAATCTTCCACGCAAAGACTGGTCACCACTGATGGGTGGCAATAGGACAAGAAAATACCTTCTAGATCTGTCAGAGCCACTACAAATGGGATACAATGTATTCGCATTTCAATTAGAAATCAAAACGTGTCTAGCCCTATTTTTCTGTGTACTACAGAAACGGTACCCCCCCAACTACAAATAATCAGTGTTGGCCCTATCCTTTGAGAGACCTTCGCGGGTAGCCAGTGTGTAGGTCACAGCCACCATCTCCTTTCGGACTATCTGGACACAGTCTACCTAAATAATCCGGACTGTAGACCTATCTCTGTGATTGTCGCTCTCGATGCATTTTATCTCGAACACTTAATCAACTTTGAAGACAGTAATGAAGATAAAGTGGAATCGCTTGTTCGGTTCGGCCAAGCAGCAATCTTCACAAAAAGATGCCTCCACGTTGGTGGCCAGAACAGGCTAGACCGAAATGCTTATCATCTAATTGCGTACATCGTCAAAAAGTACTCGGATCTCTCATGCGGAAGGATCAACAAGTCTCAGAATATCTCGCAAGGTGGCACAAGAACACTATATATACCATCACAAAGTGATCCGCGCACTGACCCGGGCAGTAGAAGTTTCAATAGTGCTGCTAGTTGACTCCATAAAAGGTCCCCACACTGTTCTTCAGCTGACCACATGTAGGGAAATGTTGTTTGATTCTGACAAGGACGAGAAATGAATCAGTTGGCAAAACCCGTTAAACATCCAAGGATTCATCTCTCTGATTCGGAAGAAGAATCTTTTCCGGATCGAGCGTTCAATCAGAAGACATATCGGGGACCTCAAAGGAGAGCAATACCGAGCGAGGCAATGTAGCAGACACCATTTAGGGGTCCAGCAAGTTGGAAGGGCAGGTAGGAACAAAAGCAGCATGCAGGATAGTGGAGAATAGAACCCCAACTATTCTGGAGTCAACAGAGGTGCAGACGCAAGTAGTGGATATAAAGACTCCAGAAGTGGAGTCCATTAAAGAGACAAAAGGGATGGGAAACCAAGAGGAGCCGCAGGGTCGGGGTCTCAGAAGTGAAGAGTGTGGAAACGCAGAACAGAAAACACAGCTTCCGGATGGGTCCCGTCCTACAGACAATCCCGAGGGGAGTCCCAGTAAAACACGTGAAGCTTATCCTCGACGCTGGCTAATCTTCGATATGAAGTTCCATTGGAAACAACAAACGATCGCAAAGAGAGCAGAAGTTGCAGACAAATACCCGACAATGCATGCCAGAGAATGTGATGCTAAATAGCTCTCTTCACTAGACTCCATGCCAGATTAAAAAGGGAGCCATATGAAAATAAGAGAGATACA
The DNA here is from genome assembly GCA_036939535.1 of Cyclotella kingstonii. Classification (NCBI taxonomy): domain Eukaryota; phylum Bacillariophyta; class Thalassiosirophyceae; order Thalassiosirales; family Thalassiosiraceae; genus Cyclotella; species Cyclotella kingstonii. The sequence continues at coordinate 3,535 of JALLAW010000934.1, read as the reverse complement.
ATGGATCGTATAGATGACATACGCAGAATCCAATAGATTGAATACGAACGATATCTCGAAGAGTTTGGAGACCTGGTGGCACAAAAAGAAGAAGAAAAGGAAAAAAAGAGGAGAAAGAAAAAGGAAAGGAGCTGTAGGTTGCTGGAATGTCAGCATCAAAAAGATTAGGGGCAAGTAGGTAGGGTGATTCTCATTTTTCGTGAGAGGGATTAGAGAACGAATATTTCTACCTACTTACAACAAAACATACTACATTCACATAGGAATTAATTCATCAATAACCATGGCAGACATCGGAAATGTCTCTCTGACAGTCCGCCCGACAACATTTTCCACGAAAATTCTGGCAACCTCATTTATTGATTATCCATCACAAAATCTGATGGCTTCACCGGCGAATCCAACAAAGAGATCGACTACCTCACCAACTGCATCTCCATTGACGGGTCCAACGTCAACAACGTCTTCATCTCCGACAAAGAATCTCACTACTTCTTCTAGTCGACCTCCAACAAATAATCTTACAGCGACTTCTACTGCATCTCCAACAATGTGTCCTAAAGCATTACTCGCAGCCTTTTCGACTACGAGCCCGAAATCACTAGACACTTCACCCAGAGCCTTCCCAATAAAGAGCCTACCGGCATCACCCTCTTCATCTCTAACCTTGTCACCAAGAATGAGCCAAGAGAAATCATCAACGGCATCCCCAACTGCGTCAACAACAAAGAGTCCAACGACTTCTTTTACTGCCTCACCCGCTGCATCTGGAACAAAGACTCTAACAGCCACTCCCACAGCTTCTCCAACCGCGTTTCCAACCAAAGGTTCCATGGCTTCTCCAACCCCATCTCCAAAAAAAGAGCCCAACGGCATCATCCTCTTCATCGTCACCAACAATTCCAACAACAACGTCAACGGCATCTCCAACAAAGTCAACAACAAAGAGTCAAACAACTTCTTTCACTGCCTCTCCCACGGTATTTCCAATAAAAAGTTTTAAAGCTTCTCCCACAGCCTCTCCGACAACTTCTCGAACCAAATGTTCAATGGTTCTCCGACCCCTTCTCCAGCAAAGAGTCCAACAGAATCGTCCTCTTCATCTCAAAGTACGTCTCCAACTCAGACTCCCACAGCATCCCAATGGCATCCCCAACTGCTTCACCAACAAAGAGCCCAACGACTTCTCCCACCACCCTACCCGCTGCTTCCTCAACAAAGACATCAACCACTGTATCTCTAACAAAAAATCATACAGCTTCACCCACTGCAGCTCCAACAAAGAGTCCCACAGCATCACCCACATCATCACCCAGCGCATCTTCCACTGTGTCACCAACAAAGAGTCAAACAGTCTCTCCCACAGCTTTTCCAATTGCATCACCAACAAGAAGTCCTACAGCCTTACTAACCGCTGCATCAACTGCATCTTCAACAAAGAGGCTCACAACATCACCAACTGCATCTCCAACAAAACGTCCTACAGCAACACCCACTGCAGCTCCAACAAAAAGTCAAACAGCATCTCCAACAATAAGTCCAACAGAATCACCCACTGTAGCTCCAACAAAAAGTCCCAAAGCATCGCTTACAACATCACCCAGAGCATCTCCCACTGTGTCACCAACAAGAGTCCAATAGCCTTTCCCACTGGTTCTTCAACTGCATCTCTAACAAAAAGTCCTGCAGCCTCACCAACCGCTTCACCTACAGCATCTCCAACAAAGAGTCCCACAACATCAGCAACTGCATCTCCAACTAAGAGTCCAACAGCATCTTCAACAATAAGACCGACAGCATCACCTACCGCAGCTCCAACAAAGAGTCCCACAGCATCCCCATCAACATAACCTAGCGAATCTCCCACTGTGTCACCAACAAAGAGTCCCAAAGCCTCTCCCACAGCTTTTCCAACTGCATCACCCACAAAAAGTCTTAAAGCGTCACCAACTACTTCACCAACTGCATCTCCAACAAAAAGCCCCACAACGTCATCCACTACATCTCCAACAAAATGTCCAACGGCATCACCCACCGCCTCTCCAATTAAGAGTCCCACAGCATCACTTAGTGCATCTCCTATTGCCAGTGAATTAGTAACTGCATTTCTAACAAAGATTCCTGCAGCATCACCAACTGCAGCACTGAAAAAGAGTTCTACAGCATCACCTACAGCTTCTCCCACCACCTCACCAATGGCATCTCCAACAAAGATTTCCACAGCATCATCCACAGCATTTGTGACTACATCTTTGACCAAAAGTCCCGCAGCTTCCCCAACAAAATCAAACTTCCACTGCCTGATCCAATGCATCTCCAACAAACGCCCTTACTGTATCACCATCTGTATCTCCAACTGCATCTCCAACAAAGAGTTCTCCAGCTTTCCCCACAGCTTCTCCACATACATCCCCATCAAAGAGACCGACAGCCTCACCTACTTCATCTCGAACAATCCCACGGCTTCTCCCACTGCTTCTCCAATAAATAGTTCTACCAACACACAGAAGTAGGAGTAAATTTAGGATATGTGGTCATGAAGGTAAAAAAAACTTATTTATGTTAAGTTATATCCTAGTATGCTGTTCATGTTAGTTGCCATCGTAAGCTGAAGGCTTGAATTTTTTTTGAGCACAGCCCATTGCGGGATTGCTGTATTTTGCGGCAATTAAGAAGACTCTGTCTGCAACATTGTCAAATTAAAATAGTGGTAATTTACTAAGTTTTTTATTATTAGTCTTATGTTTTGTTGACGAATGTATAGATATATGTTAGGTTTTTGTGGAATATAATATTCCATCGATACCTCAAGGCAGTTACCAGCTATGCTGAAGAACGCTATGCGTTGTCCGCCGCGATGCGGAACTACTGTTGAGGCGGCAGCACAAAAGACGCTTGTCTACCATGATTGTATTCTAAGGCTAAATATATAGTGGTAATTTACTAAGATATCATTATCAAACATCTAATCAGCTTTGTTTTCAGCATGCTGATTGCTTCAGCAGTAGAACTCAATGTCTCCCATTTACACTGATGGTACAGCTTTAAAACAACCATGTCAATCAAGTTTTTGGCCACAGTTTCACTTGCAAGCAGACACATCCATCCTGTCTCCATCGGACAATCTTCCCAAGCTCTTTTGCATATTTAACTTAATACTCACTTGCATCAAACAAGTAACCATTGACTTTATCAGCTTTTCGCTGTGAGAGGACAATCTCAGCAGCGGCTGCTGCAAGATCACCTCCTTCTTGTTGGCAGTAGTTTAGCATCGCTTAACTTTTCATATCACAATGAACTAGTTGTTGATAAGGAGGCTAGGTGAAGGATGTTCTTATAAAGTGGACGAGAGGTAGTGCTATTTCTTGCTATATTGCTCTAGATAAGCCATAGGTACAACAATTGGCAAGAGAAAATTTAGGTGTAAAAACGAATTAATTAATTAACTTAGTAAATTACCACAAAAACTACTGAAACTAGACAATGTGGTAGACCAAAGTCTTTTCAGTTGCCGCAAAGCAGCAACACCGCAACT
>JALLAW010000933.1:0-10692 GCA_036939535.1 Cyclotella kingstonii | reverse complement strand
TGATGACACAATGGGGTATACCTGTATTAAATCAACAGGTCAATTCATGATGACACAATGGGGTATACCTGTATTAAATCAACAGGTCAATTCATGATGACAGAGTCTGTTGGAAAAATATGAGCATAGTATCAGTTAAATTTTATTGTTAACATGTGAGAATTAACGAGTTAGTAGACCTCAAAACCATCTGGTAAAAATTTCATAAATGAGTGTATGCTCGAAATATGTAAAATTATCTCGTTGTCTGTGACACTTGCTCCACTAGGTTTCGATCCTAGGACCTTTGGGTTATGAGCCCAACACGCTTCCTCTGCGCCACGGAGCAGTTGTTCTAAAGGAAAATATTTTTAATTATATTAAATTATTCATCATTTTGTCACGTATTCATGAAACACACATGGTAGACTTTACCTTGAAGGCGGTTTCAACTGAGTTTACGCATTCAGAGCATCTGCCATCACTAGATAGACCTGTAATATCTGCTGTATCTTTTGATTATGACCTTTACTGAAGTCTTTGCATTCCTATCTGTTAATACGGGTAAATCGATAATAGAATTCTTCATCTGTCTTCCAGCACAGCCGCTGCCTCAACCAATGCAGCCCTTATCATCGCTTCAACCACTCGGCAACCGCTTATGTCACAGCTTTAAATGCAAGGTTTTTAAACAATAGTATGCTCAATTCAATGCTTATCTTCCCTACAAAGATATTTCACCCTCTCTCATCTTTCGATATCTCCGTTTCTATCCATTCAGTCCTATCTTCGACTGAGTTACTTGAAAACATCTGCCATCATAGAGTGTAACAAAAAATATCGACAATCAGTCTTTTCGGATATCTCTGCCAACAGCTGTTTTTTTTCAAAAGATAAAATTGTTATCGTGCTGAAGTTGCGATCAGGATATGAGGGAGTGGAGTTGGTAGACACTAAAAGGCAAGGTTTGAAACACCTAGTAATGTGTGATGGGAGGATAGAGCTTGGAAGTCTCAGCCGTGGTGTAAATTTATTATTGCCATATAGAAAGGATCAAACAAAAATGCCACCTATTTCTAGTCACCAAATTTAGCTCAATTATCAATATACAGCCTCTTTGTAGAAGTGGGGGCTGCCAGCTGCCAGAAGTGAGGTTGCTAAAATGGGGTAGAGTGAATAGAATGTTGAAAACATAAATATTAAGTGGTTAGTAAAGCAACGAAATGATGCTGATCACTACCTTGAAATATGGTTTTTGAAGGATTTTGCATTTCAAAATTGTGTAATCTATATTCATGTCACACAATTTCTTGATGGATGTGTACATTAATACAATGGGTGATTACTTCTTTCTGCAAGGATACAACCTGCTACATCTTACTCCTACTTGGTAAGGTTTTACCTGTTGAAATATTCCAATATAAGTGAACAGTTTTTACTCTAAAAAATACCCAGGTACTAGTTTTAGTTTAAATCCTTTGAAGACACTCAACTTTTTGGTACTCTGTGCTTTAGGACAATCCATATCATTAGAAAATGCAACGGGAGTTGCATATTCCAGTTGCATTTTTGTCACATACCCCTGTAGTAGAAAACATCTATAAAATGGGCATTTTAAATATTTCTTAGAGATACTTTCATTTCTCATCATTGTGATATGACATCTAGTGTTATGTCATAGATTGCATCCAGATTTATTATATACTCCCAGAAATATGGATACTTTTTGTTAAACACCTCAGCCAAAGGTTGATACAAGAATTGCATCATCATTGCACCACAACCATGCCATCTCTATGCCTCAGTTTGTACTCTTAACCCCATTGCTCACATTCTTAAAACTCAACAAAAAAGAAAAAAATAGACATTATTCAAAGAACCCGGATATGATCCGACCAAAAATTATTGTAGTATCTTTCTTTTGAAAACTATTTTGACATTACTATATCCTAATGTTAGTTCTAGACATTCTTTTTCCAGGTCTGGCCCTTGCACTGCTCTTCTCTCAGAAGCAAAACTGAAAGGGGTGATTAATTTGACCTAGATATAGGCAATGGCAATGATGCTGTAGGTCTACCTCTGTTCATTGTTTTATCACCATCATTTTGCATGTGATAGTGGTTGTCATCATACCTGATGGGATCATTTGATTCACAACATTTCATTCTCCTAATACAGTACTAAATATGTTAATGAAAATGCACAGTGACTCTATATTATTTTTATGCTATTTGAAATATGTTGTAAATCAATGATTGAGAAAAAGTTGGAAAATTCCAGGAATGAATGCAGTGCAATAAATGAGGAATTTATAGGGACTAGAATTAATGCCAATACTTCTCTGAGAGTTCAAGCTTGACACTTTGATAGTCCATGCAGTGTTTATTGTACTAACTGGTTGGTCATTCCCTCTATTCTCATTATTTGAATCATTCAAGTCTGTTGTTTCTCCATCCATCATAGATGCTCTACTATACACTCTTGGTGTCACATCTTGAACTACTTTTCCTGGAGCAATTTGTGTTAAAGTTGGAAGTGCAAAGGAGCTAAACTGAAGATAACTTTTTGTTGGAGATATAGAGGGTAGGGCTGTTCCTACTATGCCACTCTTTGTAGGCATTTCAGAGGGCTTAGTTATACTATCTCTTTTGCTAGGTGGACTTGTTAAAAGGCTAGCTAACTGACTCAGTGTGATATCTGGAGTCTGAACAACACATTCAGGGATCCAGATACTAGTTGGATTGCAATATAAATCCCCATTACCACAAAACCCAACTTCACTTCGACACCATGTGCCATCACCTTCATCGCAAGGGTCTCCTGAACATTGATTGGGTCGTTCAGCCACCAGCGAGATTATTGGTTGTCCTGTTGGTGACAATATTCCACACTCAGGTTTCCATTTACTATCAAGATTACAATAGGCTTCTCCTTTGCCACAAAAATTTTGTTTGCTTCTGCACCAAGTTCCATCGCCTTCTATACATGGCTGTCCCTGGCAGTTATAGGGCAGTTCCTCGCCAGATTGAACAAGAGTTGCATCGAGATTAGTTGCTTGCAGAGCTGCAGCAGGAGAAACTGACTTGATAACACCAGCATTTACTGATGATGTTAGTTGCATAGATGAAATGTTAATGCATTCACCAAATCCAGAGGCATTAACATTGCTGTCTGCAGTGCTAACTGTAAATTCAAAGCTTTTTTCCAAAGTTACAACCACATAATAATTCCCAAGTTCGAGTCCATCAAAATCATAGTCACCAGCGGCAGCGGTCCTCATGCTTTCAATCCACTCATTCCCATCACAGCGAAAAAGGTCCACAAGTAGTCCCCGCAATCCCAGTTCATCTGCATTTATAGAACCATCCTCATTTTTGTCCAACCAAATGTGACCAGTTATCGATCCAGTGAGAGATTCATTAGGGCCACCAAGTGAATCATAAGTATCCTTATCATGCTTGATCTCACTGGATACTGGTCCTAGCGGTTCTTTATCTGCTGCATCAGGAGACAATTTTACTAATAGCATTGGAATATATGAAGACTGGTCACTTTGTTTTGAGTAAAATTCAATTCCATCGGCATCACCTCCACTAAGCATGAAACTAACGTTCAAGCTGGAAATAACACTAGACACATCTATTTCGACATGGTTCTCATCCCTATCCTTCGCGACAGAGGTGAATGAGGTTTTGTTTCTGAGTGATAATGTGCTGAAGGTGACAGAATCTTCCTGCCAGTCAGGAAGCGTTGGCTCCAAATAGTACAGACTGGTAATGGAGCGATCCGGGTGTAAAGTGGTTAGGCGCAGAACAGCATTTTTTATGACCTTGTTGTTGCCAATTGCTGTGAGATCGAAACGAAAAATAGCAGCGTCTCCATTTATCTTATTTACAGTGAGAACAGATCCCATCCCAAAATTGGCCTTTGGGTGAGAGCTGGATATTGTGGCGTCATCCGAAGGTGTGAATAAGAAGGAATTAGCACCAACCTGAGAAAAGTGTCTCGAATCTGGACGAAAAACATCAGGTTGTTTCAATTGGTCATCCTTAAGTTTATCTTCAGGTGAATTGAGGGATTCAGCGGTAACTTCTACAAGTTTACTCACTGGTGCTGTAGTGAGATGATGGGTAGGCATATCCTTGGGGATTATTGCTGGTTCAGTTTTCGATTCTGGGCGAAAAACATCAGCGACATCAACAATCTTTTCAGGCCAAAGTGTAGGTGTAGTGGTAGGAGAATGTTCCTCTTTATCATCCTTCAGACTATCTTGAAGAGGGGTGAGGGCCCAGTTGGTCATTTTTCCACGCATAATAGTGGGTGATATAGTAGGAGAATCAGTCAATAAATCTGTGGTAATCACATCTGGCGATGCAAGATCTGGAGACTTTTTATTAGATACTGATGTAACAGATTTCACCGGTTCATCACCTCTATGCGCGACTTCAGTGGGGTTTTTGGGATCGCGTCCTTTCGAATGAGACGATAACGCAAATGAATCTGCTTTGGTTCGACCATTCGATTCATCAGTTGTGACATCTGGAGGCTTTGGGATGTTTGTGGCGATTAGCTCTGCGAAATCATTTGCAACAGCCTGGTCAGGAACTTTCTCTTGCACTGTGATGGTAGACGTTATCAACTCCTCAGTGGGCACCTCTGTGGGCAGTTTTGTAGGAAGCTTTGAAGGGTGCTTCGTATGCAACTTTGCCGGGAACTTTGATGGGATCCTTGAAGCTTTAGGAGAAGGGGCGTCATGTAGATGCTTTGGTAAAAGCTGAGTACTCGTTGAAGCTACAGTTGCAGTTGATAACGTTGATGATGTAGAGGTCTTCTCGATTACACCATCAGGTCGGTGAAAATTAGTAGGCAATGTTCCAGCTACCGTTGAGGCCATGTCAAGGTTGATATCTTCTGTCATTGTATTTAAGTGGGACAATGCCTGAGATTCAGATGATGTAGAAAGTTCTGTAGGTGCTGCTGTATGAATTCGACTTGGATCCCAATAATTGCAACGAGGACAAGTTCCATCCACCATGCATGATGAATACACTTTTTCTAGTCCGTCACAACCGCTAAAACCTAGCAATTCAGTGGCTCCCAACACTTGAGCGGCATGACAATAATGGTCCACCCTACTTTTGATGGCTTCAGAATAAAAGGAATCATCTTTCTTAACAGGACATTCGTTTCCACCATTGATAATGTCTAATGCAATACCGAAATCGCCATCCGTCAATACACCCACATGACTTGTGATTCCCTCTTCATTCATTCGGTCCATCCACAAATACAACCCCACACCCCAACTATATGATTCTACAGATGCCAATAACTCCGGTTGTGCGCAAAATATCTCATTTCCAGTCATTGTTGCAGAAGCTCTAATGTAATTGAAATTATGGGACAATTGAATAGACCCTCTACCGAAGAATACATCGTTCGCTTTCATATACCCCTCTAATGGCCCCGAGGCTTCTACCTCCTTAATGTATTCACACTGACAACCATTTGGAGGAGTGGTATAGGGCTGACAAAAGTTCATGTATGATTGATCTCCTGCTAGCATTGACACGCTGCACGTATGCGTATCATAATTGTATTGGTCAGCTGTACAAGGTTTGCAGTATAAAACTCCATCTACCTCGACGTTATCACCACAGGCCAAATACTCACGCGAGGCCATGAATCCATTTGTCTCATGAGAGGCAATACCAAGAAAAGCTGCAAGCTCGGAGAGACGATGTTGGTGTGTCCCCATTAGAAAAACTTTTTCGGCGTGGTGAGCATTATATTGATCGATCGACTCACAAAAGCCTCTATAAGTAAATGGAGGGGCAGCATTGGGTGCAAGAGATTCAAAGATAGCTTCGTTGATGATAACATCACAAACCCCTTGACCAATTGATGTAAAAGATGTATTTGAAGACACATTATTCACCTCCAAACCACTGGGAGGTGCAGGCTCCACTCTAGGCAAATTTGTATCATAGCACCAACATCCCTCAGCACCTTTAATATCACAAGGCCAATACGGTTGCCCCTCGCTGCAGGGAGCGCAGTCTTCATCACTTATTGGATTTAATCCGTTCAAGTTACCAACACACACTTGCGATTCTCCCGAGCAATGAGAGCATCCGAAATTGGGACACCCATATTGTGAATCGATATCACAATTGTGACAAAAATTAGTCCAAGTGGAATGCGCATTGCAGAACTCTGGCCCCTTACCACAAATACCGTCACTATTTCGGCAGAATGGGACTGTACTATTGGACTTGTTTTCAATATCTGCCGGCAATCGACATGGCTCTCCCGAGCAAGGACCATGTGAAGTGTACAATTTTGTTGGTGAGGTTGTTGGCATGAATGTCGAGAGTTCTCCTCCATCGACTTGCTGCTGAGAATGTTGTTCGTTTGAACTGTTGGAACTATCATTTTCAGTATTCTCCAAAAGGCCAATTTTGCCCACCCAGACCTGACAATCTTCACAATTTCCTTCCTGCAAACACTGGTCCATTCTCTTATCCATATCCATACATCCATCCAGTTTCAATAATCGAACCACACCTAACGCTGTAGCGGCACGACAATATCGATTTAACCGTAGCTGTACAGCTTTCCCATGCCATCCAGTCTCATCTGCGGGACATTCCAAGCCACCATTGATATTGTCCAACGTTTCTCCAAAGTCAGAGTTCAAAAGGACAGATTGATGACAAGACTTGTCATTCTTGACATTCTCCATCCAATAAAAGATGCCTGCTCCCCATGCATATTCTTCTTTGGTGGCTACCAAGTCTGGTCGTTGACAAAATGTTTGAGGAGCTCCCGTGAGAGCGATAGAGGCTCGGATGTAATTGTAATTCCACGACAGCTGAATCTAGAGAGAGAGTAGAACGAGAAAGAATGGTACAATGTGAACGACAACCGTAAATCGTCCATCGAGAATGACTCCACGATCAAGTTCCCTCACCGAACCTCGACCAAAGTACACCTTGTTCGCAGGAACATATCCAGCCAGATCAGGATTGGTTCCATTCCAAGGAGAAACTTCATAGACATTGTCGCATTCACATCCATCGGGAGGCAACAAGTTACTTTGACAATAACTATTGTACGCACGACCTTCGGAAGCAAGACTGACGGAGCATGTGCGAGCATCCCAATCAAAGGCGGATACATCACAGGGTTTGCAGTAAACTTCTTCGTTTTGGATGATTTGATCGGCACACGCGAGATACTCTCTGTCCGTGGCAAAAACAGTATCCAAAGTGAAGTGAAATGTCAATCAATCAATGGTGGTGGCGGTGGGAACATTAGAAAGGAATGGTTGAGACGTACCTAGCTGCCTGAAATTCATCACTTTCGTGCAAGGCATTTCCAAAAAAGGCTGCCAATTCTGCCCGTTGATTCTCCTCGTTTCCCATGTTGAATATTCCCTCGGTAGGATGATTGATGTTGTACTCTTTGACGGCATTGCAAAATCCTTGGTAGGTGTAGGGGTTTTGTGCCATGGGTGAGAGAGTCTTGTAAATGTCTTCGGTTAGTATCTGACATGGATCAATGGCACTACTGTTCCATTGATAGTTTCCGTGACTGTTATTGTCTAGTCCTCCTCCCTGTAGTTTGGATTTGGTGCTGGGAGCGGGAGGGATGTGTGATTCCCCGTTGGATGTATTCCAGCAATAGCAAAGGTTACTAACCTAAAATGTGTGAGGGATGAGAATATAGAATTGTGAGAGGATGTGATGGAAGGTCGAGGAGGAAAGGAATATTGGTGACTCACGTCACAAGGCCAGTATGTTTGAGCAGCCTGACAGGGTGAGCATGTGTCATCTGTGGTGTGTTGGGGGTGGTTGGGGTTGGCAAGGCACTTGTGAGTGGATGTGGGACAAATCTCTGGTGAACAGTCATTGATGGGTGGTGTCCACTGATCCATAAGGACCCTTGATGCTTGTGGAACAGGCAGGACATTCTTGGGTAGACCTTGGGTAGACGAGTGAGCCTTGTGGGGTGCATGTAGCAATACTCCATGAGGATCCTGATGTCTTGTTGGCCCTTTATAGGATGATCGCTGTTGGGCTGGGATGGATGTCAATGATGATAGTAGGAGGAAGGTTGCTGGACAGCGATTGGACTTCATGATGTGGAACGACAGTGGTGGGAGGAGTGACCGAGAGAGACTCACCTAGGTCCGTCTCTGCTAGTTCTCTTCGAGTGCACGATTGAAGGCACTATCGAATATGCCCCATTGAGACGTGAACCGTGCATCGAGTCATTTTGGTCACCCGAGATCAACTTAGGAACTAGTACTACTAGACCGTTTGTCCGGATTCTGGTACTAGGTACTAGGATCGGCGGACCTACCTAGTGCGGCTCGTCCCGCATGGTCCTCTCCTGATCATGACGGCCCTCACGCCCTCCGTCCACTCCGACCTCATCTCCTTCCTGTCCTCTCCTCGCCCTGACCTCCGTCTGGCCGCCGCCTCCGCCACGCTGGCCGCGCTCGCCACCGACGCGCAGCATCTCGTCTTGCTCGGAGTGGTTCGGCCGCTGTGTCAGCTGGCCAGTGGGGCTACCAGTTCCTCCGCCGAGCCACGACAGGCGGGGCTCCACTCGCTCACGGCGCTGCACCTGCTCTGCTCGTACGACCAACTGGGGAATCAGTGTGTCCTGGACTTGGTGGACTGTGGCGGCGTGGGCCGCCTGGTGGAGCTGGCTCTCTCTGGCTCCGACGCTGACATTGTCCATCTCGCCTGTGCCATCTTGGCCAATGCCACTCGAGCCGAGGAGGGTTCGCTCCACTTTATTGGAGTCAGTGTCGAGCCGGCCAAGCCCACTGCTACTCTGCTGCTGGCCAAGTTCTTGGAAGCAACCAATTCTCCAAAGGAAGGTAGTAGTACTGACGACTCTCTTACTGATCCCTACCAACACTTGGCAGCCGTATTTATGAACATTACTCAACTGCAACCAGGACAAGACTTTTTCATGAAACTCATCCCCACCTCTGCCTCTACCACCACCTCTCATTTGCAAATGGTTTTGCCCCAGCTCACCTCTCCCAATGTCCACCGCCGGAGAGGTGTTGCGGGCATACTCAAAAACTGCTGCTTCTCACAAGACTCCACATGGTGGCTTCTCCACGTCGTACATATCGACAAGACCCTACTCTTGCCTCTGGCAGGGCCAGAAGAGTTGACGCTGGATGAAAAGGTGGGATTGGATCCCGACTTTTGGTTGTTGGGGCCACACAAGCGGCGAGAGCCAGATCCATTGGTGAGATTGTTACTAGTGGAGGCAGTGTTGCTTCTGCTTGCCTCGGGGCGACGGGCGAGAGAAACACTCAGAGAGAGGCGGGCCTATGTCATTCTCAAAGTGGCAGATATGGTAGAGGAGAGTGAGCAGGTTAGTGAACGGATAGAGGAGTGTGTGCAGTATTTGAGGAGAGATGAAGAGGGAGAAGAGGAGGGAAGTAGTGATAGGAAAGCGCAGGAGACATATACTCGAGGGATGAAACAGACAGTTGTGTGGGAATCCAAGGAGGGAGAGAACTATGATGACATTGATTGAAAGAGGGCCATCCCATCAACATTGGAATCTTTCCTTTGACTTTTCTTCACCAAAGGGATGAAGACAAGGTATATTCCATGTTGCCATGGTCATTTGTTCGTTTGTGGCAGGGAATTCAACAGAGAAACTAGGAGTTGATGTAGGAATCTCTTGTTTCCCAAACAGTAGTCACATATCTTTTCCAAAATTTCCAGTAATACTGCTTGGTCATTAACATTAACTCCTCTGTTTGTTTACTGCCATTATTACTTGTGTAGAAGACTTTCAATCCAACACAGTGGAGTACAGTAGTGTGTGCATTATTGATCCATATGAGAGGGATGATAGTACAAAAGTCCCCTAGGTAGCCATTTTGTTAGGATCTCTAGTAGTGTCGTTAGTGATAACAATTGAGAGTTACATTTTTTGATAGTTTCAACAGTCAGTATTTCAGATAAAGGCTGTACTTGTCCAGTTCGGGATTCTTTGGATGTCACTGTGGTCTCAGATCATTCATCAAAGGGGAACAAAATTGCCAATCAACTTTTTGGAGGAAGCGCTGCACAGGTTATGAGAAAGGAAAAGAAATATGGTCTTGTTGCTCATAATGGGGAGGTTCAACTCGAAATTGCATCCATCTTGACTTGTAGAGTACAGAGACGAAAATACCAAAGTAGGGTGAAGAAGAAGCCATAGTGGAGTATCATTATTGTAATGATGGGTACAGTGAAGAGTTAGTCTTACTCTAGATGATGACATCCCATGTCTATTTTTGATGAGCAATAATTTCAACATGTAATTATGATTGAGAGGTATAGTATTGTTTTTGATGCTTTCATGAAATTTCTAGACTTTTCATCAAGTAGCTAGGATGAGCTCCATCATTCTGATTCTGGATCCCATAACTTTACAACAACTTTGAGCCTATGACAACTTGTAAGCAGCAGAGCTGGACGATACCTTTTTCCCTTGGAAAAATCTTGGGGAGGTATCATGTTTCCACATCCATGATATCAAGAATCTGCACAGTGCTCCCACTCTGTAAAGTAGGAATGAAAGGAAGCACTGCTGGGGAAGATTTACCAACAAGCGGGAAAAATAGTTGTGTAGAACTACCGTATTTGTCTGCCAACAGTCCCCATCGGTCAATAGTCCCCACTTTAG
>JALLAW010000932.1:0-10746 GCA_036939535.1 Cyclotella kingstonii | reverse complement strand
ATGATGAGTTTAGCACTCTCAGCCCCAAGCTACCAACACTAGTTACAAATACATCAGCCGCCAAGGAACATGTATCAGAGATTGAGCGCATAGTAATTGCAAAATAGCCAGCAATTGCGAGCTTTACATGCTTAATATAATGCATTAGGATATAGTCTTCATCTTCTCTTTCACTATCAAACAGCAGTGCATCCATATGTGGGTCACCTGCCATCAAAAGTGGAGGAGGATTGGCCATGGTTTTAGACTAGTTAATTTGCTAGGTAAAAATGGGTTATTTTACTTAGTACAGTATACCACATCTGACCAGTACTTTTTAGTTTTGTGTTTGGAATGAGGTGGATCCTACTTTTTTTCATGGATCCTACCTCGGAGGTAGGAGGATCCTGCCTCTGTCTAGAGCGGCCCTAATTCAATACCCGATCTGCTATCATACTCATAACCCAATCCCAGAGACCGCAATATCTCGCGCCATCAGACCGTCCCAACAGATCCCATACCAAGTCACATATCTCATCTCTCATTTTTGGGTCAAACAATGTCACTGTCAAACGACGCCATTGCGCTCGCCGAGCTCCTCGCAGCTCTCACTCACCCAGATACCAACGCAATTCGTCAAGCCGAAGTCTCTCTCAAGCCGCTCTTGAAACGAGCCGAGTGCGTCCCAGTCCTGATCGAAGTGGTCCAGGCGAGAGGGATCCAGGTACGTTCTGCCTCCTTCTCCCTAAACCTGACTTTTGCCACGTTTCTCACCTAGTAGTCTCTCAGAGCGATGCCACTCGACATATTGCTGCAATTGTTCTTCGAAAACGAATTGGTGGCCATCTGAAATCGTTTCCCGAATCGGCGCAAGCCTCGCTTCGATCCGAACTTCTCGCCATTCTCTCTGCAGAGACCTCTCGGCCTGTTCGCATTGGCATTGTTGCTGTCGTGGCTGCCATATTTAAACTAGAAGTAGACGGTGATGATGATTCTACTGTGGCTTGGCCAGAGCTCTTCCAATTTATGGCGGCTGCGGCAGGAGATGCACATCCTGAAGCGAGAGAGTTGGCATATTTGCTATTGGGAGAGATGACGGAGACTATTGGGGAACATTTTCGATCGAGATTCAACGCGATGGTGGAATTGTTTCAAAAGGGACTGAGAGATGGAGAGGTCAGGGTGCAAAATGCCGCAGTGAAGGCTTTGGGGGCACTCATGAGCTTTTTGACAGATGAAGGAGAGGGCGAGTGCTTTGTTCCTTTGATACCAGATGTTCTTACTGTGGCAGATGCTTGTCGATCGAGACAGGATGAGGAAGTTGTTTCGACGACTTTGGATGTTTTGTATGATATGACATACTCGCCATCACAGGGGTTTACCATGCACATGGGGCCGATTGTGCAATTTTGTCTCATTTGTATGTCCGATTCGAATTTGGAGATGGGCGTGAGGGACTCGGCAGCCCTAGTTGTGGCCACGATGGCGGAATTTCGACCCAAGCATTTAGGTAGGGATACGGCATTATTGAGTGGGGTGATTGATACCGTCTTTCGTTTGATTGAAAATAGTGATGCCAGCGCTGCGGGGGCATTATTTGATAGCAATCCTGCATGGAAGGAAGATTTTGATGATCAAGAAGGGTACGATCAAGACCATGACGGAGGTTCCACGGAAACTAGCATGGCCCAAGGAACTTTGGACATGTTGGCCTGTGAAATCCCTAAAAAGTACATTTTTGAACCTGTGGTATCACGCTGTGTCGCGAGATTAGGAAGCGTAGATGCTAATCAACGAAAGGCGGGTATTGCCTGTCTGGGGGTCATTGCCGAAGGATGTGCTGAGCCATTGAGAGAAAACTTGGTGCAGATTATGCCTCATGTATTTCGATCGGCAGCAGATTCCGATGCAAGAGTGAGAGAGTGTGCATGTTTTGCTCTGGGACAGATTAGTGAGCATTGCCAGCCGGAAGTTTTGTCATACTCGTCACAGATTTTGCCAATCGTATTTGCCCTCTTAGATGATGCCTCTGTCGCAGTGAGAGCGACGTCTTGTTACGTTCTCGAGATGTTTTGTGAGAGGTTGGATCCAGATGGGGTTCGTCCGCTATTGGATCCACTTGTTCGGAAATTGGCTGCCATGTTGGAGGCCACGACGAAACGAAGTGTGCAAGAAATGGCCGTGGCTGCATTGGCTGCAACTGCTGTTGCAGCAGAGGAAGAGTTTGCACCATATGTTACTGGTGTCGCTTCGTTAATGTCCAAACTCATGGAGTTAAAGGAAGAAAAACTGTTTTCTTTGCGTGGAAGGGCATTGGAATGCATGGGACATATTGCAATCGCCGTTGGAAAAGAGCATTTTCGCCCATATTTCCAAGCAACTATGCGATGTGCTTGTGAAGGATTGACTTACGATTCAACGGACTTGCATGAATTTGCGTTTGCTCTGTTTGCAAATTTGGCAAAAGTTATGGGAGAGGATTTTTCTCCAGCTTTGCAGGAATTAGTGCCGCATTTGGTGAAGGTGATATCTCAGGATGAGGGACAATACGAACAGGCTGAGGAGGAACACGTGAGGATAGGTCTATTAGTTTTCAATTTCTTTTCATTAAAAGATCAAGCACATCAATTTCCTTTTGTTTAATGCTCATTCATAATCGATGCACATACTTGTCTATTAGGGCGGTGAATTCAAGGCTCTTGATGATTCTGATGAGGAGGATGACGAAGAAGGTAATTATGTGATGCACATTCGCACAGCTCTCCTTGAATCCAAGAAAGGAGCGATCACCGCTATTGGAGAAATGGCAGCCCATACAGGTGCTGCTTACGTACCATATTTGGAGGAAACCATGACCGTCCTCATTGATGCTGCAGAAAATTGGCACCCATTGATCAAAACTGAATGTGCAGACGCGATGCCATCACTTGTAGTAGCTTGTGTTGCTCAAGATCATGGTGGCAAGATTTCGTGGGAAAAGGGTTCTATTTCTGGTCCGAGTCCTTTACGACCAGATACTACTGCAGTTGCCAATGCTGTTCTTGGACAATTATTAAAAATGATGCAAGATGAAGATAAGGGAGTTGTAGGAAAAGCGTGTGAAGGTATTCAATCAGTGATTGAGCTCTGTGGTCCTCATTCCCTTGCTATCATAGCCAACGATTGCTTAGAGAATGCACTTGCAATTCTTTCAAAACAAGCTCCATGTCAAGAAATTGAGGATGATGGTGAAGACTTTGGTGACGAAGATGATGACCATGATGTCTTCATGACATCAGTGTGCGATCTTATTGGATCGTTTGCTCGTGTCATGGGACATCACTTTGTCCAATATCTTCCGAAGTTTTTACCTGCTATTTGTGGTTATGCAAAGTCTTCGCGCCCTCCTAGCGATAGAGCTATGGCCATTGGATGCCTTGGAGAATTAGCGCAGGAACTTGAAAGTGGTATTGCTGATCATTGGCAAAATGTCTTTTATCCTGCGGCCATGGCTGGTCTTGCTGATTCGGATGATAGTGTGAAACGAAATGCAGCATTTTGTATTGGAGTATGCTGTGAAGGGCTTGGAGAGGCTGTTTCATCACAATACATGCCCATTTTACAGTCTTTAAGCCATCTTTTTAGCGTAGATGTTTCTCTCAGTGACACTTCAGCAGCATGCGTAGATAATGCCTGTGCTGCAGTTGCGAGGATGATCATGACTTCACCATCTCATGTTCCATTAGCACATGTTCTTCCTGTATTTCTGAGAGCTATGCCATTGAAAAATGATATGACAGAGAATGAAACAGTTTATAACTGTCTGTTGGGACTGCTGCAAATGAATAATTCTGATTTGTTAGCAAACAAGGCTGACTTGCAGCGTGTATTTTCTGATGCTTCATCAGAAAGTAGCAAACTGGATGATGATATGAAGGGGAAACTGAAATTGGCACTTCAATCTCTTAATTGACATTGGAAGTAGATAGTAACAATTCTACATGTGTAAAAATAGTAACTATGCAAATATTTAACTTTTCTTACTGTAGCAGTGAGTTGTAGTGTGAAAATAAGTACCATAATAGAGAGCAGGGGAAGTATTGCATGGTACTCCCCCTGTGCCCTCTAGGCCACATTGCAGATGGCTAGGGTTTCATATGAAACTGCCAGATCACAACCCCAACTGCTGCTGGGCAGCTGACTCACAGGTGCCATTGATCTGACCAGAATGGAGAGTGCCCTCTCACCTGCTGGCACTACTGCATTGTCCACTTCACAATTTACCACACTGCCTTGTCCAAGGATTATCTTCCAGGAAATGCAACTTGAACTGACCCAAAGCAAGCTCACTCAGTGTAACCTGGTTGTGAACTTCCAGGGCAAGGATGCTGCAATCCAGTTTCTTCATCTTCTGGAACTCAATGATGAGCAAATGATGGATGACCTTGATCAAGGCATCTTTATCAAGTTCCTCAACAAGTCTGCAAAAGGAGATGGAGGATGTCAAGGATCTCATCAAGAAAATGACTGATCCCTTGATTCAGGGTGAACTAGGCTTAAGTCTGCCATTGAATATGGAGAGGTTCCTCAACCAAGCCATGTATCACTTCAAGAGTATGGCAAGGATGTCCCATGACCCATTTTCAGGGGAACATGCCCAAAAGGAATTCAAGCACAGAAGCTTGATCATGAATTGGAAACTGCTCATGCCCATAAGACTAAGTTGTCCACTGCTAACTTCTGTACATTTGGAGCTGTAGTGACAACCTTTCAGATCATTTGTCAGGAATTGGTGACTTTGCATAGGGTATCATTGATTATTCTCTCCTGTGTCATTCACAAGAAGTCCCTTTCCTGATGGCCATAACCTGAGGAACAACTGTGTCTCCTTGGAAGAAGAAATGATTTGCTGCGCACCCATCATCATCTGGAGTGGTCCTTACCAACACAGGAACTTCAATGAGGCTGTGCTTGCAAAGTATGAGAAGGTTGGTTTGTTTACCTAGACCTTCAAGTTCAACTCAGTTACCATTTGGTATACATAGTACCAGATATCTCATAAGACAGAAGCCTGGTCAATTGGAAGAGGAATAGAGTGTGCCAAGAACAGCTGTGCACTCCACCAACTACTCTGCACTCACTACATGGAGAGACAGAGCCTCCAGAATGACATGAACCACTTGGAGACTGACATCAGCAACTTTCGCTACAGGGAGGATGTATTCTGCCAGCACTGCACTCTTGACATGTATTTCCTAGCCCATATCAGCCTCCACAGCAAGTTGTTGGATTTTTTTTAGTATAGTTTTACTTCTTGGACTGAGACTCAGAAGGTGTACAAGCTTCTGACTGGAATTCATAGCCATGATCTTGAGCAAGCATACATGATGATTTGACAAAGCAAAGAGATAAGACAAATTTCAACTCTACCAAAGAATTTTTGCTTGAATTTCACCAGCTTTTGGTGGACATCAGTGAGCATTCTCTGCTCACAGATCACCTGTGTCCTGGGTCCACCCTTCTCCCTCAATACACCCGCTTGGGCCAAAGACCCCAATCCAGCCACAACCTCTGCATTCATTAAGCAGACAGCACAAGCTTGCCTTGCCTCATGTCTGGGGCCTAATTTTGACCTTGCTATAGTGGCTATCCTGATTAGGTCAGGCACAATCATGCTTCACATGTACCCTGATGAGGAGTGCAAGGCGCTGCTTCACGCCCACTGACAGGCATTTCATTTCCTTTGAGATGCTGACCCAAACAGCAAGTCAAGCAAGAATAAGTGCTTCTGGCACTGACCAGAGGGCACTGGCACTGCCACCAACTTACAGCCCTCTGCCAATGTGGCCGAGCCACCTGCCCCACCACATGACATGACCCAACCTGGGGACATCAGTTCCTAAGAGCTGCTGCTTCAACAAGGCGATCATCTGGATACAGTAGATCCACTCCGGGAGGCGGGTCTTGACCACCTGATGAGAGAAACAACTGATCAGCTGTGGGATTCATAAACTGGTCGCATCTTGAGTTGAAAAATCCAGCTCAACTCCTTCAATGACCCATTTACCCATAATATAGGACACTCAGCCTATGGCTAATGACCCAACTGATCAGTCAGTTTGACAAAGGATTGAAAAATTCGACCTGTTTGACTTTGATACAGACCACTCAGTTAAGGAAGCATCTTTGATTCATGCTGTGTGAATGGCTCGTTTCCCAGGGTTCTACGTTTGATTGATCATGACAAACCCATTAGCTCAGGTGACAGCTTTGTCAACTAGTAAAATAGAAATGAAAAAAATACTTTTCCACAATCTGGATTAGGAGAAACCAAAAATTAATCTACCATTTTACTAGTACAATCTTACATATGTAAAAAACAAATTAGGTCTACATATAATCTACAGAAAAGGAAAAACTGTGCAACCAAGATAACAAGAGGCATTCAGAGGAGGAAAAGACACAGGAATAGGATCTATCAATTTTAAAAATATATTCCTTTGCATCAACACCAAGGGAACCTGACAGTGATAATGGAAGCAAGAGACAAGGGATTTTCAATAAACATAACATTGGTTACTTCACGTAGAAGGCAATACGAGTTTACAGAAGAATAAAAATATGCAAATCAAAACATTTCAATGGAAGACAAGGATATTGGGAAAGAAACACAGCGATCAAGGGATGACATGCAAGACGGGACAGATGTTAATATGGATTCTTTAAATGAACCAATTGAAGAGACAGGAGTTGAATGGATGATATCTCAAGGGAAAACTGGCGGTAGTAGGAGATTTGTTACCTACAAGGCGAAATCAAGGAAAATCAAGGAGGTAGAAAAGAAGAAAGACAAAGAAAAATCACCAAGAACAAAGACTTCAAGGGAACTAAGTATAGAGATGAAGCGACGCAGGTTCAGTCTGGTAAAAGAGATGACTCTCCAGTATATTGAAAGTCTAAAGGAGTAATTGAATTTGCCATTAGGGTAAATGAATCATACAATGAAAAAGAGCATAGACAAGCATTCACACGCCCAAAGTTATTCGATAAGAGAGAGAATTAACCCCTCGGCTCAATATCTGTCTAAAGATTTCAAACACAGCATTAGATCACAAGATGAAATGCTAGAATATGCGATTGAATCCAAAGAGTTCTTTTACATTCTAAACCCATCCAAAGCCTTTGTACAATTCAAAGATGCTAAACTTGTAAGAGGGTCACTTATTTCAGCTGCTGGCAAAGAGAAAATAACAGATACTCTGGAACTAGCGGAAATAGATCTCAGCAAAAAAGACATCAAATTCTCTTACAAAACACTACAGGAACTGGAAACAGTTCAAAGTATGGTCTTCATAGGTAAACTGAAGGAAATTCCTGTAACATTGGTGGAAGAAAAAATTAGGGATAGCTTCAAGGAAATACAGAAAGAATCTCAACACATGAAAATTCTTAAATTCAAAGTATTCCAAGGATTTCCCCCAGCAATGTCGTATGATGAAGGGGAGCTAAGGAAAAGTAGAGCAGGACTAGGTAAATTTAAACTGAAGTTTAAGGTTCATATGAAAGAGGAAGGTAAAAAATTATTCAAAGAGCTGGTCACGGAAGCTAAAATGAAAACAACCTGGACAATACGGTGGGGAAAATACGCATGTCCGTTAAACATCCCAGAAAAGATGGATGCAGAATAGACAAAAACTGACTATGTCAGAAAAATTAATCTATGTGAACTTTGCCTGAGAAACATGGACTTTGTTAAGGTATATGGAATTGCGGATGCAGATAGAAAAGTACATTTGAGTTTTATATCGGACGGAGATGATTCTAAGAAGAAGATTAGCATATCTATCCGCAAAATAATGAAGAAAATGAAAATTAAAGATGCTGCTTGAAGGGAAAAAATGGTATTGTCTATCGAGGAACTTGGAGTGAAACCTTAGTGCTTTCTTTCAAAGCTCCAAGAACAAAATTAAAGAATTTGTAATAAATTTGTCCAATGTCCTGCTGCCTGCATTTACCACTAGCTATTAAGGGCGGTAGAGGTAGCAGACGATAAGAAGATGCAGTCAGTACTTGCTGTTTCTCTTACAGAAAACACATTTTACAACTAGATTAGAGGGGCGAAAGGGAAGGAGAGAACACTAATTAGCATTCAGGAAGGAGCGATAAGAGAGATGGGATTTGATACAATAGGACTCAAACTGAAGTTCTAGAGCTTCAAGAACTACTAGAATACAATGAGAAAGTAATATCCTATGGAGAACCAGCAGGTGCTCTCGAAAACTTCAATAACAATTCAGGATTGTCAGTTACTTCTAAGGAATCAAGGTTTTTGGTAGCCATGAAACGCTAGGGAAATCTGAATATAGTGTAAACAGTGAGGAAGAATCGTTCTCAAGTTCAGAGGGAGAAGAAATGATGAGGATGTTCTAGAGCAAGATACCGTGCTGCTAATGAATCTGAAACTTGTTGGCAATACAAATAATGATGAAGAAGATCACATGGAAGAGCAAATGTCTACATGTACCATTAATCACAAAACAAAAGATGTTGAATGTAGCTTGTACAGTTGGAAAATGGAAATTGTTGACAGTACAGTGTACATGCAAACTAGTGGAACAAAAATCAGATGATAGAGCAGTACACACCTTATTTGTGACACTCTGCTGTTACTGATGTAGATGCTCTAAGTAACCAAATATGGCCAGAACCTGACCAGTAATAACCAGTTCAGAAAAATGACCATTTACAGTCTGTCACAATATTTTAAAGAATCACATGAATGGTAAGCGCCCTGAAGGTAGCAATTAACGCAAGATTACAAGTCATACCAGGGGATCAATTGGTGAACAAATGGGTAATAATGAACAACACCATGAAAGCATGTGTGACGTATGGCAGACATTCAATAATTAGAGATTTGTACATTAAGAGATGTATTTAAATCTAGGCTCACAACCCATCCCTACCAGAATAAATGGGCAGCTGATTGGTTATAACTGGCTGCTGACTTGTAAATGGGGGTTTATCAGGTATAAGCAGCCCCCAGTTATAAATTTTTACCAGTAGGTTCTAGGATTTAATCAATTTCAATACTATAGTACTACTACATTAGGAACATTCTAAGTGCAAGTCGGATCAGACCTCGCATGTCATATCTGACTTTGGCAAAAAAATGGATCCGACTCATTTTAAATGCTGTGCCAAAATATGTACTGGTCAGACTAGTATGAGATGCGCATTTTATTTTATATAAAATCACATTACAATCTTAAGCATGTAGATCTGACCAAAATAGCTGTATCTTTTGCCAAATTGACAAAACCTTTTGTTAATATTTAGTGATATTCATGTCAGTTTTTTGGTAACCCGTCCCACCTTGACCAAAATACGACATCAGTTTACGATAAAGGGACAAAAACTGTGGCATGTTTCGTCGAAAATATACAAAAATGCACCGTAGTTTACGTGTAAATAACGAAAAACTAAGAAAATATGAATAGAATCCCTGAAGAAATCCGATAAAATTAATAACCTGGAGTGACAATAATGATGTTGCATAGTTCACCTCACGAAATCAAAAGTAATTATCAAAATTTTATAAATCACAATAATTAATAGAAACAAAATCGATATAAATCCAATAAATTCACAAATAATTTTACCATATCATGTTTATTAACTCAAAAACATAATTTGAACCCTTTTCTTAATGTTCTCTAACAAAATGATGAATGCATTACTTTTGCGCAGCAGTTTAATGCTACTTTCTGAACGACAAATAATAGCTGAACAATACAAAATGAATGAATGTACTCTCAATTTTATTCTGAATGAGATATTCATTGAATATATAATGTCATAGATTAGGTTCACTATCATATCTTGTTTTACCTTATTTAAAGTAAAATGATACATTAAAATTGATTAAGTTACTGTATCAACATTTAAATTAATATTTCATATCATATCTCTTACCTGATAGCGAAATTGAATTATAGAAACAATTTTCATCGTCTTCTGCAACTAATACTTCATAAATACCAAGTTCCTTGTCATGGAAGCGAGTATAGTTTGTGTTGCATTAATTGTAATGAGTGCATCATCCATTGTAGCTTCCACTGGAGATAAAACATTTTGTACAAGTGATTCATCATTTGATACTCCATCAATATTATTTTGAACTCCTGCTGTAATGACTGGACGTTTAACTGTCTCATGCTTACTCTTTTTTACTCCATTTCTCGCATTATCAACTGCAATCTCTAGATAACTCTTAAATCTTTTCAATAATTTTGATCTACCAGCTTTCTTTGGAAGCCTCCAATCTGGGCATTAGCTCACTTTTCCTTACCAATAGTCAATGTTAAGATTACATACAGCTTTTTCTCCAAGGACTGTTCAAAAGAATCTGCACAACATAGTTCATGCCTCTCCCATCAGTATCTTCTGCAGTAACTACATAGTCACAGAACACTTCAATGTTAGACTGAATGACACTTTTGTAGACAGTGTACAAGCTTAAATTGATACTATCAAGAGCTAACACTCGAAACTGTTCCATTCCAGCAGGTGTAAGAAATTCTTTATGCTTCTAAGCATCATTTCTGTTGTCTTCATAATGCCTCCTCTCCATCTCAATCATAAACAATGTCGAATTCAGCACATCAACAGCTTGTTTCTGTCTAGCCTTCATGTCTGCTTGATTCATACTATCAACTGAAGATGAAGCAATTCCGCCATACATGTATGTATTATCATTCTTCAAACATCTCGCTGCAGGACTTTGGC
>JALLAW010000931.1:0-10709 GCA_036939535.1 Cyclotella kingstonii | reverse complement strand
CCGACATCCTACCTCAGATCCTACTTTTATCCTACTTTTCGGTCGGATCCGACCAGAAATACCTCTGTCTAGAACGGCCCTTATGGTCATAGCACTGCAAATGGGATATATTAGAAATTTTGTAGAGCAACAATTGTCATACTTACTTTTGTTATGCGGGCTTTTACGTCTTTATCGTTCATTACATCGAAGTATTATATTGAGCGTAGGTATTTAACGTGTGCTCTGATGATTTGTTGTCATTCAGGTACATTCTGTTTGTATTGGTCAAGTTCCAGTATTGCTGTTTTCTCGGTTCTTGTATCATAATGGAGAAGATTAGTTTCTGGTGTATGTTTGTAATAAGTTGTGATCAGCATTGTGGCTGTACTCATTGGATTTCTTGGCATTCTCATCAGAATTGTTGTCATTGTCATTGGCTTTATTGTTATCAACACTAGGTTTGTTTTTGGGTGGGTCATTGGCATTTGATTGGTCTGGAAGGTATGGTAAGTCAACTGTGAGGGCCAATTCATTAGGTGAGGTTTTGTCAAATTCAGATGAGGGTCTGGACATAATTTCTGTTTTTGATTTAATGTTTGCACCAGATTCACAGTGCATTTCCTTTCTAATGGATGTGAATGCTTTCTTGATGACTTTTGTTCCAATGATAGCATCATGTCTTGTGCCAAATAGAAAAGATCCATCATCAAGGTATAGGATTTGTATTGTTACAACTTGTGAGACCCTTTGATAGTGTGGTGTCCTGTGAGCTGTCCTTGAGTAAAGGTTCTGGTGGTTCATGTATTGTGTTGAGTTTAGGAATGTTGGCTGCATTCCATATGTGCTCAAGTGTTTTGAGAAGGCTGATATGATAAGACAGGGAAGTGACAGAATGTAGATTGTCTCCTTCTTACACTCTCACTGATTGGGGTGTTAACATTTCTGTGAATCAATTTCGAATTCATCCTTCAGACAGCTGAAAAAGTATATGATTTCAGAGTTAAATTTTGGTTGTGCTCCATGGTTAGAATGGATATTGAGCATTGTTTTTTTCTGATCTTTGACTAGTAGGTCTTCAAATACCATATTAGTGTATAGGTTATGTCGGCAGCATGAATGCAATATTCTTTTTTGGTGAATTTAGGCATGTGTTTTCAATTTTAGCATTGAATTCAGCGTTTGATGCTGGATTTTGAACCAGTTTGTTTTCCCAGCATCGACATGTAGGTATTTCATAGGTTTTGGAAGGAGGTTCATACGGAGTTCAGATGCAGAGTGGTCAGATTTATCCACGTCTTTAGAAAAGACTGTTGGTTATGCATTTGGTAAGGCATAGAAGTTGGCGATTTCCACGTTCATTGAGTTTAGCGTTTGGAGTAGTTGCAGACCCTACATGTTTTTATTGTTTAAGCCATATAGACAAATTGTTAGGTGGAGTTGGTCAGTAGTTGACAGTGATAATATAACATTGAGGTTGATGCCATGTCCAATATTAAGTGTGCGTTTTTGTATGGCCGTCTGATGCTTTTCAGTATCATCATGGTTGTTAAAAGTCTGAGCAGCCCCAAGGAAGCATCCTTCAAAGTTATAATTGGTAGGGAAGGGGAGGATATGATTCTCTGTGATTTTGTGTGCTGATGCAAACATTTGGGTCTAATATTAGTCATATCTTATCTTTAATCTTGCTAAGGTTGGTTTTCTCAGAGTCTCTCTTCAAAAATATTTTGAAGTATTCATGACATCCAAGTCTTCCTATTTCTACGCGCCAGTGATTAATTTTCATTTAGTGTAATAATATTTTAAGTTCTGTCGCATCAATTTTAGGTAGACGTTGGATGTTCTGAGTGATGACAGTTTGAATACTTTTCTTGGTGTATTTGGTTTCATTATTATGCAAGATAATGTTTAGATTTTTTTGTTCCTTTGATGTATGTGAAGGCATCTGCTCCCAAACTTCTGATGCGCTCAAGTAGTGATGTGTCACACAGGAAGGAGAAAGGGGGCAATATGGCGCGTGCAGAAGCATAGGGTAGGTCTGTATTGATACCCATAATATTGAGTATGTCATAGAATTGTGATGTGTTGGGTTGGTAGTTAAAATCATTTTGGAGAAGTGAGACGTTGAACTAATACTTAAAGTGACAGTGCAAGTTAAATTGCAGGTCAGACTGGTGTAAGTTTTGTGATGAGTTTAGGATGTCTACATTGGGTACAATTTCTATTTGCGTTGCGTTGAGTTGAGTTGAGTTGAGTTGGTGGTCAGAGTGGGTCTAGATGTTAGTCTAGTCTGTGTTGCATTGTCAATAGGACTATTTGGAAAAGGTGTTCTGGTGTCAAAGTTTGGTTGGTATCGATATGGTGATAGTAGGTTGAGTTGGTGGTTGGTGTGCAGGTAGAGTGGTAAAGAGTTGGACTGGTGGTCAAAGTGTGGGTTGAAGTGGTCGAGGAGCAAGTTGAAGTGTGAATAGTTGTTGAAGTGTGGGTTGTATATGGGTTGGGGGCTGATGCATGAGTTGGATGGCAAACAATTGGGTTGATGTTTGAAGTGGACATTGAATAGGGGTGGGGGATTAACATGTGAGTTAAATGACAAACAGTTGCGTTTGAAGCATTAGTAATGAAAGATTGGGTTGGTATTTAGTTGGATGGTATATTATTTCAACCCCTGCAGTGTTGTGTGGCAGTAAAATGTAGTTTAAATATAAGGTGTTATTTAGATTGGTTGTTGTTTGATGTTGCAGATGGATTACTTTAATGTTAGAATATGTATTGTTTTGCCAGTGTTGTGTACCATTGAGATATCTCATCTTATCATTTGCTGGTTGGTATGCCTTTGTGTTCATGTTCTGTTGTAGGTGTTGATATTGGAGGTGGAAGGATTGGTAATATGAATGGATGAGCACATGTTGATGGCATGATGGATAACTGAGGTCCTTTTTAAAGGGACTTGATGCTGCTAGGAGATACTATAATTGGCAAGAAAAATGTGCTTTGGGTCCTATTTTGTGTTGTGCTTTGATGAGGTGCAGTGTTGGTGCCCTGTACTACCTTTCTGCCCTTGCGAAATCCTTCCACGTGGACGTTACAGAAAACTACCTACTAATAGACCTTTTCGGACAACGTTGTGTCCCAAACGTCAGAGGGGAGCACAGCAGCACAGCATGACAATCTCTGTCAATATTCCTCAATCATTGTCAACACTGTAGGCCGGCGCACTCACAGAGGTACAGCTTCTCCGAATGACCGTCAACGTTGAAATCTACACAGACAACCTCAGCCACAAGTCTCCAAGCAGACGAGCGCTCTCCGCGCGCTGTGCCATGTTGGCCTTGACCATCTTTGCGCGCCGCTGTCGCTCAGTCGCCGCCAGCCAATGGACCCCTCGACAATCTGCGGCATTCGTACACCGAAAGGGACGACCTCATTACAATGGTCAAATGTCAGAGTCGACTGGGCTTTCTCCTCGAGTTTTGTCGTTGTCTTTGTCGTCATCATCATCGTCATCGGTGTCGGCCTCCCTGACAACTCTCACACAGCCACTCCGACCTGTCCCAATTGACACACACTACGACCAACGGAATCAAGCAGCTGGGCTCTCTGGCACATCGTACAATCCCTCTTCATTTGAAAAGTCACTTTATGAATGGTGGGAAGCCGCAGGGTGCTTCGATCCCGACGCCAAAAAACACACTGCCGACACTTCCAAAGAGACCTATGTGCTCCCCATGCCACCACCGAATGTCACGGGAAGACTACATATGGGACACGCCATATTTGTGGCATTACAGGATGTCTTGGCGAGGTTTCATCGTATGAGGGGAAAGACTGTCTTGTGGACTCCTGGGACGGATCATGCCGGTATTGCGACGCAGCTTCAGGTGGGTTCCCGTGCAGACTTTGGAGAATGTTCAGCATTGGCTAGCTTGAGACACGAGTGGAATGGACTTGATGTTTTTGTTGCTTGCTATCGAACTGGCAGACTGATTCTCATGCTTGCTTTTACTTTCTCACATCTCGATGAAACTGACCTGCTGGAATGATTACCCAACGATCGAATAACACGGATTCATATCCAATGAAGGTGGAAAAGTTGCTTCTCTCGGAAGGCAAACGCCGTGCCACCGACGATGAAATCGCATCTTCCTCGGAGGAAGAGCGGTCCCGCCTAGTCTCTCGCACAGAGTTTCTCAAACGTACTTGGCAGTACAAGGAGGAACAGGGAGGGGCCATTACCTCTCAATTGCGCTCTCTTGGTGCATCGACAGATTGGACGAGGGAGCGTTTCACAATGGATTCGGATTTGAGTGAAGGTGTCTCGGAAGCGTTTGTTCGGTTGTATGAGAGGGGGTTGGTGTATCGAGGGACCTATATGGTTAACTGGAGCCCTGGTCTACGGACGGCCGTGAGCGATTTGGAAGTGGAATATACGGAGGAAGAGGGAAAATTGTACTATTTCAAGTATTTGGTGGAGGAGGAGCAGGGGAACGAAAATAGTTTGGGCAGTGGGGAGTATTTGCCCGTGGCAACTACTAGGCCGGAAACTATTTTTGGCGATATGGCGGTATGCGTCCATCCTAACGACGCAAGGTATCAACATTTAATTGGAAAGAAAGTGGTGGTTCCCATGTCACAGTACAACACAAAGATTGGAAGCCCTGGCAAGGCGCGGACGATACCTGTCATTGCGGATGAATATGTTGACATGGAATTTGGTACTGGGGCCTTGAAAATCACACCAGGACATGATCCGAATGATTATGAGCTGGGCAAAAAATTTGAATTGAACATTATGAACGTCATGAATAAGGATGGTACGATGAATGCAGAATGTGGAGAGAGGTATGTTGGCTTGGATAGATTTGTGGCGAGAGAATTGCTATGGAAGGATATGGAGGAGGCTGGATTGGTGATCAAGGTGTGTGCTTGTGAGTGTGCTTCTTTATGTTCGCATAAACGAGTATGCATTTTCTTTGTATTTATTTCGATACAGTAACCTCATTCATTTTGGACCGTTTTCAATATCATCCATTGTTTGCTGTTGCCCTAATTTGATTTGATTTTCGTGTGTAACTATTGCAGGTTGAATCACACACTCAACGTGTTCCCCGTTCTCAACGTGGAGGAGAAATCATAGAACCTCTTGTCAGCAAACAATGGTTTGTCAAAACGGAAGGCATGGGGGCCAAAGCTCTTGATGTAGTAAAACAAGGAGACATTCGAATACTGCCCTCTAGGTTCGAAAAGGTTTGGTATAATTGGTTGACGGACATAAGGGACTGGTGAGGTTAATTAATTTTTGATTTGTGTGGTTGTTAGCATATACGCTGAATCTTAAAAGTACCATTGATTCCTTTTCAAAATAGGTGTATTTCCCGCCAGTTATGGTGGGGCCATCGCATCCCCGTGTGGTACGCCGGTGAAACTGAGGAAGAGTATTTTGTGGCTCGTAATGAAATGGAAGCACGGTCAAAGGCCGTAGAAGCTGGTCATCATGTGGGGGTGAAATTGCGTCAAGAAGAGGATGTTCTTGATACATGGTTTAGTTCTGGTCTGTGGCCTTTCGCCACTGTTGGTTGGCCCCAGGATGAAGGCAAGGATGAACCTAATGACCTTTCGAGATTTTACCCCGCGACATGTTTGGAGACCGGGTACGACATTCTTTTCTTTTGGGTAGCGCGAATGGTGATGTTAGGCATTGAACTGACAGGTGTTAGTCCGTTCAAAGTTATATACCTTCATGGACTTGTTCGTGCTGCAGACGGAAGTAAAATGTCCAAGACGAAGGGAAATGTAATAGACCCACTCGATACTGTGGCTGAATTCGGGGCGGATAGTCTTCGATACTCATTAGTCACTGGAGTTACACCTGGTCAGGTAAATTGTTATTAACATTTTTATTCAATTGATTGAACTATTTGAATGAGTAACGTTTATTTCTTATGAATCACATGAACAGGATATTCCCTTGAACATGGACAAAATAGCAGCGAACAAAGGCTTTGCAAACAAGTTATGGAACTGTTGTAAGTTTGTGACAGATAATGCACTGAGAAATGCGGATGAAATCGAACTATCCGCCCTGGCTGTCAATGGACCCATGGGTAAGGAAGAATTTGAATCCTTGCCTCTTCCTGAACGCTACATCATTTCCAAATGCCATGAGTTGGTGGAGAGTGTTACTTCTGATATTGAAAAATATCAACTTGGAGCCGCTGGGAGTAAGGTACGAAGCTTGAAATCAATGTGAAACGCATCACTGAGCACCTTTTAATACTTCATAAATACTTCTTTAATCGTTCCTAGATTTATGAATTCTTATGGGATCAATATGCAGACTGGTATATTGAAATCTCTAAGACTCGTCTGTATGAAGGGTTTGGTGGTGGAGGAGATGATGCTAAAAGTGCTCGTCGAGTTCTTGTCTACATTCTTGACACTAGTTTGCGACTCTTGCACCCATATATGCCATACGTGACAGAGCACTTATGGCATCATTTGCCCCGAGCGCAGAATGAAAGAACAATTGTGAATGCTTTAATGCTTGCTGATTGGCCGCAAATGGATGGTACTGCACTCATAAAGGATGTGGAAGCAGTTACTGCCTTTGAATGCTTCCAGGCTCTCACTCGAAGCATCCGGAATGCTCGAGCTGAGTACAATGTTGAACAGGGAAAGAAGATTGCTGCCACAATACTCGCTACTGGATCACTGTATGAGGTCATCCAGGCAGAGTTGAAAGCACTTGTTATGCTTGCCAAACTAGACCTGGATCAAGTAGATGTGTTGGAAGCAAACAGCGAAGAAGCAAAAGCGATCATAGCTGAGAAATCAGTGCAGCTTGTGATACAAGACGGTGTAGAGGCCTTTCTACCCCTCTCTGGTCTCATCGATGTAGAAAAAGAAACCGTAAGACTACAAAAACAATCGGAGAAGCTTACCAAGGAGATTGATAAGCTGACGAAGCGCCTTCAATCGAATGGATTTGTCGATAAGGCAAAGCCTGAAGTAGTTGACAAGGCTCGGGCAGAACTTGCAGAGCTTGAAGATCAGGCATCAAAAGTTGAAGCCAGTTTAGCTGTCCTTAACAAATAGAAAAAGTGATCACAAATGTTCATATCGAGTGAGCTTAATATGCGTCTACGTAATTTGACTTTGCTATGTATAGACCGCCATTCAATTAAAATTGCTAACTACCAGTTTTGCTAGTATAAATGTTCAATTTTCTATACACTATTTTGGCACCCTGCTTCACTCTTTATCAATTTATTATGATACTATCATGAAAGAAATCCCAAATATCATGTCGTAACCTTTTCATGACTCGTTAAGAGAGAATCATCGAGAACAATGTGCCAACATTTTTTGCCTCTACGACGCGGCACTCTAATCAAGACAGCAACTGTATATCTTTTGCGATTGATCTCAAGGTGCCCAAGATGGTGATATTTGGGAAGGAAATTAGTTCAGTTGAGTGGTGATTAGGATCAGTTAGAAAGCGGGGACAGAAGTGTCATGGTTTTGTCCAACTATTCCTAACGAGAACATTTGATAGTCAACCTAACATATTCAGATTTTTCCAGAGCCATGTTAATTAAACATGTTATTGCCGCCTTTTGATTCCTTCTCAATTACATTAACGGTAGGCTGATTGATCGTTGATCATGAAACGTTTAGCACAACTTCAAAAGTTGTCGTAGGCAGATTTGATAGTCCCATTAGTTGGGACAAACTTCAAAAGTTGTAATAGGCAGATTCGATAGTGCCATAAGTTGGGACAGCATTTTTCAGAAAGGCTGAACAAAATTACAGGGTTCTCCATTCGGAAGTGTCAACGCTCCAGATTGTTCACCCAAAACCTCATATATAGTCCCCACTTGACCCCATGCACCTGCTTGAATAGCCTTTTGAACAATATGATGATCTTCAGGTTTTAAAGGTGTCATACCATGTGAAGGTCTTGCATTAAAATCCCAAGACCTTCCCATATATCTCTGTCATGAAAGAGTGTTATCCTCAAATTATAATGAAAAAAAATGAAAATACCAAAACGATAATATACATTCATTTACCTGATTCCAATATCCATCGCCGTGTATCTGGGAGATTGCCAATCCATTTATGCCCCCGAATGCTAAACCTTGATCATATAAACCACTATTAGTATTTACAAATGAAGACAAAGCTTCGAGTGCTTCTGAACTGATGGAAAACTCTGCTCAAAATTGAATACAACGACGAATGTATGTATCTTATGATCAACAAATAGATTTCATGACTACTGTTCTTTCCTACCTTGCACATAGACCCCAATCTTCAAATTAAAGTATTGCTTATAGTCTTCTAAGGTCGACTTCACCATCACGCGTTCCCAGTCAGACAATGATGATCGAGGATAGGCATACGGTTGAAATGAGTACTTTCCTCCTGATTTAGATGATCTGCGAGGTGACGGATCCAGTTTCTCCCGACATTGAACAGTATCTTCGTTCGCTTCAGCTAACCCACAACACCCATTTTCTGCAGCTTCCATTATCCCTGTTCGTTTCCACATCAGTGATCCACCATTGAAATAAACAGTGTCACCTTTATTAATCTGACAGAGAAGATGATTCAACAGAGTCATAATCCACGATTTCCGAATACATACTGATGACATGATGTCGTACTCACTTCATTGGCATGACATGCTCGCTGCAAATCACCCACCGAGTGAAAGAATAGGAATGGTGTTAACGGACAGCAACAACTCCTTCCAATCATTCTCAATTCATCCATATCAAATGATCCTACTCCTTCAACAACAAGACCTCTTGAACGCATACTGTCTATGAGACGCGACCATACAAGGGGGGGTACCCTTCTTGATTTCAAATCTAATACCAACCGAAGGGGTTCTCCAAGGATATTTGTGATTCTTTCAATATCTTTCGCCATCTTGTATGATACGTCCTGATCAAGCGGGAACGAAGGAGTTAAATCATCGATCCCAAGACATAGAGAGATTCCACAGAGTGCACTAATAGATGAAGTGGAAGCAGATGAAGGAGAGAACATATCATCATAGGCAATATCGAACTCTTCGGAAAAATTACGGTATCTCTGGATTGAGCTTGACTTGTGCTCATCTTTTGAGCCTTCTTCATTGATGTTACATTCATCGAGTTCAATATCTCTCTCGTCATTTTCAATAATGGAGAGAGTCTCTTGATGAGGAAAGCTGCTGTCACTCCGAGTGAAGAACATCCTTTGCAAAATAGCAGCGAAACCTTGCTGCCCTATTTGAGCAGGCTGAGTTTCTGTAACGATATTTTTGACCGTTTGATTGTTTGGTAGCCTTGTTGCTTGTGAAGATTTATAATGCGAAGAAGTTGTTAATTTTCCATTATCACTTCCTCGTTTCAAAAGAGAAATGGTCTGAGAAAAAATCGATAGCCATGTCCCAACAAATATGCCTTTTGAACTACCACAACGTGAAGTCTTTACTGTATTCATTGTAAAATCTTCTGGTCCTACCATCGTTGGATCCAAGAGACACTCAAAGTCTCTTTGTTCTCTCTCCAGATCCCACAATTGTGTGACATCGACAGGAACCCCTCTCCTACCGACTTGTGTTGATCCACGTTTCATCGATAGTCTCGGATTGTAATTCTCCCATGATGTCTTAACAACAGTTTTGTAATTATAATCGGGAGCTACTCCCATCGCCTCTAAGATCAACTGTGACATCGATCCATGTGCAAGGACGGTTCGTTTCATGAGTTGTGAAACAAGTCGATCCACCTCTATTTGTGCAGCAGTGTGAGACTGAAGAAGGTCAAAATCATATTCTTCTTCTTCTTCTTCGTTGTTGATGCCGAAATTGTTCAACCTGGACAATAGCCGTTTCTGTCGTTTTGATCTAGCTCTGACCAGCTGACCATCGAATTCTTCTACCACTTTGATTGCAGCATCTACTTGCCTAACTAATCTAGGATCTAAGAAAACATCCCATTCTAGTGCAGGCTTTTTATATGTTCGGTAAACTTCAGAGGTTGCCGATGTACTCTTGCTCTTCATTGATTGCGTCCCAATTTCTCTGATACAGCTGGAATGCTGGAAATGTGCCTCTCTAATATCATTTTCATCCATATACAGATTATTCAATCGATTATTATTCAAATCATTAGATGCTGAATATCTATGATCAGTAACAGTATTTCCATCTCCCGTAGTCCTCACTCCAGAATTACTTTGACAAATACC
Organism: Cyclotella kingstonii; assembly: GCA_036939535.1. Classification (NCBI taxonomy): domain Eukaryota; phylum Bacillariophyta; class Thalassiosirophyceae; order Thalassiosirales; family Thalassiosiraceae; genus Cyclotella; species Cyclotella kingstonii. The sequence goes on along the minus strand of JALLAW010000931.1, from coordinate 485 downwards.
AAACGCAGATACCACTGGGTTATTTTCTGCCCACTTCATGACTTTTACAGGATCGACAAGAGATAATGCCGAAGATGCTACATCATCACCGCTACTAGGAAAAGAATCATCCTGTAGAACATGAGTTTGGTTGGATGGAGAGCATGACGATCCCATCATCGAAGTAACCTCGTTCAATGGGACACGCTTAGCTTTGCAGAGTAAAACGGACAATTCAGCGTAAGCTCCTGGCAATAGTTTCTTGAGAATGGATGCAAACTTGGGCTGAGAGATGAAATGAGGGGCTGCAGCAGCGTAACCCCCGTGGACGTAGGGGATTCGATTCAGAGGTGTGATAGCAATACTGTTAGAGTTCTGCCCATTGATGCGATTGGAGCTTTCCGCGTTAGGATTGACATCACTTGTTGTTAAGGTTGCTGGAGTTTCAGACATACTTGATCTTTAATATCCCTTCGTTCGTAATTGTCGCTTGAATTGCTTGGTGA
>JALLAW010000930.1:0-10720 GCA_036939535.1 Cyclotella kingstonii | reverse complement strand
CTTCGCAATAAACTTTTTGTCGATGATGTGAACGACTTTGAATCCTGGCTGCTTAAGTACAATCAGACAGACCCGGAACTGTCCTGCCTCATCCCAAAGTATCTTCTCTTCCGAGGTACAGTTCTAAGGCACTCATCTACTCCCATTACCACTTGGAGGGGATCGCATATTAATGACTTACTTCCTCATCACGTTCATTTTACAGATGGATCTGGCTATAAAATAAGAAGCAAGCGATGAAATAGCACGACCCTCGATAGAAGTGAGGGAACATGATCTTTTCAGTGGCAAAACCCAACCAATGTGGTAATTCCTATGAAAACGAGGAGATGTGTGTCTCTTTCAAGAATCCTTAGAGCAAAAGGAGGACGGTGTTAACCCACGCACAGAGACAAGATTTCATCATGGAGGCAAAATGTTCGAAGTAATTTAGGTGGAGGGAGTTGACACAGTGTTAGAAGTGATAATTCAGCACTTAGGTATTAGACCATCAACAACAACAATAGACTGTTTTAGAGAAGAAATAATGTTAGAGTTAGCAACTAAGATGGAAAGATACTGCGATTTCGGGAGAAGAAAAGGGTTATTCAATTTAAACACCAATGAATTTACGACTTACCTGGAGAAAATAGGAGTTGTGGGAAGGGATTACGCTATTATCCAATAGCAGAATTTATTGAGGCAAATATCATAAGATTCAACAACAAAGGAATTAGCCATTCTTTCTCAACAGACAAGGAAATAATTCACGTGATCAATCGCCTCTTCACATCTAAAAAGGAAGCTTGCTACTTAAAAGAGTTAATAACATCAAAGTTCAATACACAGTCAAACAAGGGGCACCTGATCTGGGGAAGTGACAAATTCCGCTGGTCTTATTCGGTGAAAGGAAATAAAGCGTCACAATTTCGATGCTGTAAAGCTCAACATAAACAGTCTTAATGAACTAAACAAGGAATAGATGAGATTTTAAAAAACAGCGGAGCAAATGATGAAGTAAAAGAAATACTTGTAAATAAGTGAGAAAAATGCGTCGAGCTACCGAAATTTAGAAGCGCTTTAGGAGAAATTCTGGTTCAGTGCATGGATAGACGTCTAGGTTTTTATAGAGGAAAGAAAATTTGGCATTCAATCCCGGTCGCTAATTATCAATATCACATCAACAAGCTCCGTTAGAAATCAAAGACTGCTCAAATTTTTACCCCAGAAATTACTTCGAAGCGATTAAAGGAAACTTCATGAAGATGTGCGAATTATCAATGTCACATCAACAAGCTCCGTTAGAAATCAAAGACTGCTCAAATCTTTACCCCAGAAATTACTTCGAAGCGATTAAAGGAAACTTCATGAAGATGTCTATAAATGCTTGGGTAAGCATCAGTGGATACAATAATGGGGACCGCAAACATATTCCTGACCGAGGGACGGTGCTAAGAGAAAATCATCATCTATTTGAGCTACAATTATAGATTTTGATTTGTTTTGAATCCATATTCTATTGAATTAGAATTACCTACCCTAATTTGACGGAGATAAAAATACAGTAAAATATTCTGCAGGGATCATGTTCCTTTGAGGACAAAATGAAAACTAAATTTCTGTTTTGACGGGACAGATATTGCCAAGAGGCAGAAAGGCAAAAGAATTAGTATTGAAATATCTGGTAAGAATGGTAGGTAGCAGCAACATGAAACAGAGAGTGAGGAAAAGAGAGAGAAGGCCCTCAGTTAAATTGTTGTTAAAAAACTATGTGTTGAAACGAGGACATCTCGTAATATTCTACCTACCAGCTGATGAGCCTTCTAGGCAGGCACATTGCTGCGTTCTTGCTATGTGTGTATTGCGGCAAAAGAAGACTTTGTCTGCCACTGCCATGTATACATTCATAGTGGTAATTTTCTAAGATAATTTAATTAAAGTAAGTCCGCAAGCATGCATCGCTGTTGCTAAGGCAGAGTTTATCCATCTTTAGGAGGATTTGGTTTCATCAATATTATGAAAAAAGCCAACTGTTTGGTGCATTCTTTCACAGATTGCGTTTGACTATGGATTCTTAAACATCCCTGATAAAGGTGGCTTCCGGTAACTACTGCAATAGATCCACTGTAAATTCAACTCCTTTATCATTGAGATATCACACCTTCTTGGTCAAGGGTATTTAGCTGACCAAGTTCGCTCGAACTTTTTTCTGTATGTGCTGAGATGACTTATTAGAGATACATACTAGTTCAACAAAGCTAGTCAGTGTATCGATACATGTCAGTACATTAAAGGTGAGCTTTTCACTTGCTACTTCAGTTATCCAAGGATCTATGAAGTCAACTGCAACCTCTTCGAAAAGTTGTTCCTTCAGAACCTATTCTATTAGTAAGCCATATTTTGCTTTAAGTTTATGTATTTGACAGGTATCACGAGTAAATTTATCAATCTACCTACGCAACTAAGGGTGATAAAAACGCATCTCCCAGGATGGTTCAGCTCTTGCTGAAACCATTCAATAGCTGGCTGTAAAATACTTCTGAAAAGTTATGTGGTCCACTTCAATATAGCATTATTCCGTTTGACATAACAGATGATATCATCAACAACATTTAATGTTTTATAATTGTAATTCATCGGGTATTTACTTCATAGCCCGTGCAGTGCAGAGTACTTACTCTACTCTTTTTTATGCACTCCCAGATGAGAGGATGTTCACATGAAGAAAATGATGGTAAGTTTAAATAATATTCCACAGTGCTAAAAATATCGATGTTATCAAAAAGACAATAAACTGTTTGATCAAGATGGACATTCTTCCTCTCTGTGAAATCAGATTCTATGTTTTCATTCAAATGATTAAGCCAAGACAAATTATTGGCTAACACATTCTCATTCCCAGAAATGGGATGAAAACTAAGAGAATACTCTTCAGCATAACATCTTCAATGTAGAACATATTGAGATTGTAAATTTTCAAACGTCAGATTCTTGTAATCTTTATAAATGTTTCTCTTTGTATCAAAAAGGGGCCATTTTTAAAGTGTTAGAAACAGTTTGTGTATAATTAACCAACTATACAGTGTTAACTGGCACTACATAAAAAAAAGAAATGGTGATTAGCTCAAACTTTCAAAAAACTTGTATTTCATTAATCACCCATATTCTCTGCATGCCATAGGTTACACACACATTCCGCAAGTTTTTCATTTTTACCAGTTTATAGACAGGAATTGTTATATGAACAGGTTGTCTTACTACTCTCTGAATTTTATCACAGGTTCTGATGAGTCTTCATCTTGTGACTGTGTTGGAGTTATCTGCAGTTCACCTTACAGTTTTTCTCATGTTTCATTGCCTGTGTTCCAAACAGATTCACCTTTGCCATCTTTACTTATTATCGATATCTATCTAAAATATGTAAGTAGCTATGAGGTGATTCTGCAATAATTGATGTCAGAATTCATCTTCGCTACTCCTAAGGCGTCCTCCTACTTAGAGTGCCTAAGTTGCGATTTAGAATTCTCATCCTTGACCTGTCTACATAGAGTGCTAATTTTGAGATTTTGTAATCTCATGGTGTTGTGAGCTTAAACTCTTTTTCTTGACCAGCATACATAGAGTAGATAGGTTGCAACTTCAAAATCCCATTTTGACTAGCATAAGTAGTTACTCATGTCATGATTTCAAAATCTGAGTTTTGACCAGCGTACATAGAGACTTGCGACACTACTTCGAACTTCGAATTTGGCGTACTGCGATTTCGAAATAGCATAGGATCATTGGGTACTTATGCTGTACAGAGTCACTATCAATCTCAACCAGCCGCCTACATAGAGTATTGTTGAATCTCATTCTTGGCGAGCGTATGTGGAGTACTTATGATTCAATTTTGAAATCGCATGGACTTTGTAAGAAACTTATGTTACGACTTTGGAATCTCTCTCATGTTTTCAAAGTCTCATGATAACTTGAACAGTAATGTGACATGCAAGAAAAGTGCATTCCTGAGTTCTTCTACCATTCTCTCCTCTAAACTAGGAAATATCAAACTCACTGGACCTGAAAGCAGAAGGTAATCCCAATGATGTCATTAAACTCAACCTATACTGCGCAGTTGGAGCCTATGGAAAGTATCTTAATTTTTCTATGGGCAAACTTATGCATACTTAACAAATTTCATGCGCAGAACTCTCTGGATTAAGGCTTTCAGTACTTTGCGTCATGGACAGTGAAAGTTGAATCTCTTCCCAAATGAAATCATAAATTACAAATTGATGCCAAACAGAACAGCTTCTCTATCTAAGGAGACTAGACAAAGATGAGATAGATGACTTCAGGGCATCCCTTAGTAAAAGTCGGTATTAAATTCAAACAAAATGAATTTAAGATTGAAAATGAGATGTAGATGGGCTCACAATTAAAAACACAAAGAATGCCAACTAGAGGTGCTACAGGGTCAAACTGATTCCTGAACTGACGCCAGAAAGTGGAAAGCAACAAATGGCACTGTCTATTCAAGTGGGCCTAGCAATCATAGTTGAGCTCAAAGTTTAGGTTGTTCCAAAGGTCAATACTGACAGTTACAGGCAGTAGCTTCAACATTGCACTGGTTGACACTTAAGGTTCTTTAAAGGGACAAAATTACGACGCTCTCTCCCAGAACCATACTCTTTGGATGACAGATCACTAATATGTACAACTTACCTACGCTAGAAGGTAAAAGTAGTCAGCCAACAAAACTAGTCTTAAATTAGCTAGTGGAATGGCATAGAAAGAAGGAGTTTTACCAGTACAGAATGATAATACTGGGTGAGACAACAAATTGGCAATTTTTAGGATTAGTGTGTCTGATATATATGTTGATACAAGTCATACTCATTAGTTTACCTGTTTTATGCTGAAGGATTGATAATTCTAAGGATTAAACAACTGATGCCCCTTTGCGTCATTAGTTTGGTTTATGATGGCAATGGACAAGACCATTTTCTGCCACTTTTTACCTGTATTGGTAATATTATAAGATAAATTTAATTTATATACAGGTAGTGTTACTTATGTGCAACTGAGAGAAAAATACCCTTATACATAAAAGACTACATTGTTTCATGAGCATAAACAGTCATTTTTGTATTGAACATTAATAAAGTATTGCTGGCACTGTATAAATAATTTCTTTTCTAATATAGACTACTGAGTATCATAGGTCTAAATCCTTTGAGAGTCATGACAATGGGAAGATGCTCTTTTCCATGATTGTAGCATTTTTCTGAGAACAATGCATTTTTTGAATGATGTGAAATATACACTTTGTTATCCAGACTCCCATCTAGAAGTCTGATACATCCCTGTAAACATGAAATTGCTGATTGTGATTAGGGTAAGCATATAGTGCATCTATATATATATGTTTTTTCAAACATTGAAATGGTTCATCCTTTTCTTATGTCCAGATAAATATATTTTTACCTGTTTGATCAATGAATGGTAAAATTTGTGCCCTGCTTGACCTCAAATCTCTGTAGTACTTTACCATACCAATGAGCAAGCTTAGTTCTGCGATAGTTGAACTTTTGTCCACATCTATTTGAAACTTTTGTTTGAGATACTTTTCCAAGTTGCCATTAAAGAGTTTCAAGTGCATTTGCAGGCAGCACTCTACTTAGATTACTTCTTTGAGATCTTCTTAATTATTTCTGTTGTCTAGCAACAGCTGCTACTTTCATCTTTTCATACTTGCTCTCAAGTGTTGGTTTGACAAGGAATGATTCCATCCTCATCTTCATTTTGAAGTATGCATGCATTTAGCATAGTACCATTTCTGCAATGAGTTAGGATAGATCTACAGCCATAGCACTGACTTGTCACTCTTCCAATCAACATAGTATCTCATCACAATCTTTGTGTGAAGTAGATTTGGGTAAGTGTTATGTGATGATTTTACAGAGAGCATTGTTCTCCAACTCTGATGAAGTTCCACTTTTACTCTAATTAGCTGAATGTGATAAAAGATAAGTGAGAGAAGATTCAATTCCTATAAAAATACAAGAACTATTTAAATTCTTTCATTGGCTGTGAAATCACTTCATTAAGATTTTTCAAAATGTCTCCCATTGCAAGTACTCCAAGAGCACATTAATAGCTGTCATAGGTCACAATGCAAAGCCACTTTTTCGCTCAAACAATAATTTCCTCATCATCTAAACTCCTGTCCCTTGTGGGATCATCTGGGTCCAAATTAATTTCCACCATTCCCAAATCAGTTAAAATAGCAAAAGCCCTTTCACCTATATCTTTTATTGCAGCATACTTAGCAGCCAGGTCTGCTTCCTCGCTAGATGATTTAGGGTACCTTCTAGCCTTTATCACTGATGCACTTGGATATCCTAAGGAACGGGCTTCAAATTCCTGATTGGTCAGGTGAGCCTCTTCTGTTTCTGCAGCCATATATCCCTCATCCTCCTCTTTTGTAAGGTGCGCTTTTTCTGTTTCCACTGCATGATGGGCTTCCTCTTCATCTTTCAGGATTTGCATTTTCAATGCAACAGCAGCATTTACTCTAGCAGTGGCATCATTACTTAATTTTGCTCGAAGAAGGGCGCGTTGGTTCCTTTCATCCAAAATAGACTTCTTTCTCTTTGAGATCTTATTTCTAGCCTGAACCTCTTCCTGTATCTTTTTTGCTTCTGCAGCAATGGCAGCAACTTCAATTTCTTCTGCTATACGTGCTTGTTCTGCAGCAGCATTTGCTCTAGCAGCTGAATCATAGTGCAACTTTGCAGAAAAAAGGGCACGCTGATTCATCTCTTTCAATTGATTTCTTTTTTTCATTGAAGCCTCATCTTCAGCATGACGCTTCTCCCTAGCTTTCATGGCAGTGTTCTCCCTCGTAATAGCATCATATGTGAACTTTGCTTGAAGAAGCTGTCGTTGATTCATTTCACCAAGCTTCTGCCTAACTTTCATGGCAGTATTCTCTCTCGTAATAGCATCATATGTGAACTTTGCCTGAAGAAGCTGTCGTTGATTCATTTCACCAAGCTTCTGCCTAACTTTCATGGCAGTATTCTCTCTCGTAACGGCATCATACTTGAACTTTGCCTGAAGAAGCTGTCGTTGAGTCATTTCTCCAAGCTTCTCCCTAACTTTCATGGCAGTATTCTCTCTATTAATAGCATCATATGTGAACTTTGCCTGAAGAAGTTGTCGTTGAGTCATTTCTCCATGCTTCTGCCTAACTTTCATGGCAGTGTTCTCTCTCGTAACAGCATCATACTTGAACTTTGCCTGAAGAAGCTGCCGTTGAGTCACTTCTTTTATCATGAAATTCTTTTGGTAGAAATTGTCCTTTGCTGCTCCCTCATGCTCATTATTACCGACATTTGTCATGATGATTTCCTGCTCCAAATCTGATGTATCTCTCTGATCTGATAGCTTCCCAACAGGTTCTGACTTTGATGATACATCCACTTTGTTTGTCACTGAGATAGTTTCTATCGAGGCAGAAGAAGACACCCTCTCAATTTTTGTATCATTTGTTTTGGCAACATTGACAGCCTTGGGTTTCTTGGTTCTCACATCCATCTGCGTGACAAAACGAACATGGTCTCCATCGACCAAGGGTCCGTCTGTATCCAATCCTGTCGCATGTACATACATATCGGGTCCACCATCATCACAGGCAATGAATCCAAATCCACGAGTGGGATTGTACCACTTTACAATTCCGGTAACTTCTTGAGTGGTACGGGAAAAAGGTTCGGTTGATGACGATGCTCGAAGGGGTGAGGAAGGATGAGATAGAGAAGATGAGATGCATGAAAAGGCTGCTATAGATGGGATACTGAAAATTGCAAAGATTGATGATAGGAAACGCATGATCGATGTCCGATAGGAGAAAACCGATGAAAAAGAATTATGGCTCAAGAAGTTAGGAACGCTTATCTTCCAACAGTAGGTACTGAGATGATGGATAAAGATGATGGCAAGTACCATATGATACCAAAAGTTTTCACCCCATCAAAATTGAGGACCCCTTCCGATCAAACACTACCTTACATACATACGCTACTACTTATCCGTAGTAATCGAGAGACAGACTCTCTCTCTCACTCTAGAGAGAGAGAGAGATTAGGAGCGATAATTGGGTTGTTATTACAAGTTTTGGGCTACGATTGTTGGCATGAGAGGAATTGATAGAGAGAAGATAGCAGATGGTAAGGTGATGTGATGATAGGGATGTCATGTCATGTGTGATGCACGCCTGTCATCAAAATGCCAGGAAAAGAGTGGCCAAAGAGATGATTTGTGGACCAGTGAAATTTGAGCCCTTGCAGTGGCTTAGTCATGGCATCAGCAAGCATGTATTGTGTCAGAAGGTGAGTGAGTGAGATTTTAGAAGATGAAATCATGTCTTTTATGAAGCCAATGAGTGTGCAGATGTGATGATTGCTTTGTTTGCTGGGCTGAGTGTAGATCAGGGTGATGGCAGATGTATTGCCTTGATATATGGTGGGTGGGGTCAAGGATGTTTCTTGTGAAAGTAAGAAGCTGTGTAGGCACTTGATACAGTCAATGTCATCATTTCTGACAATAATCTCAGAGAGGGAGGAGCTTTCCAATGCCATCATTTGTTTTTTGCTCATTGTGACATGGCAGGTTTGCCAAGTTGGAGAACACAACCAGAGCAGCCTTTGCCATCAGGGTGACAGGAGAAGGCAGCATTGATGTAGGTGCTGATGGTTGTAAATGGTGAGTCATTGATAATGTGGACTTTGTTTTGGTTCCACTTGATGTAGCCTAGAATTCTTTCTAGTCATTGTTCATCCTTGATGGTGGAAGATTTAACATATGTGCATGAGTATTGCATGGCAGTGGTAATGTCTGAGCGGGCTTGTTTTGAGAGGAAGAGGAGTTTGGCTATGGTGGTATGGAAGTGCCCTTTGTTTGATGTTGGGGGAGATGGAGTGAGATTGTAGAAGGATGCTGATGTGGATGTATGATGCATGCATAGGGATTTGTTGTTGTAGAAGTTGAGAGTGGTTGAAATGTAGTGGGAAATGCTGATGTGGATGGAGTTGTCAGTGGTGTGTATCATCATGCCCAAGTAGGATATGGTGTTGCAAGTTTTTGTTGATAAAGGTGATTTTTGCGTTTTAGAATGTCCTGGATGTAGGTGAGGTTGTAGAGATCCATGCTGGTGCAGAGAATAGTCAACATAGACAACTAGAGTGATTTGAGATCCATTTATGATGTTGTTAAATTGTGTTGCATGCAGACTTGTTTGAGTAGGAATAAGGTGAGTGTGTTGAACCACAGAAGAGTGCGTTCTATTATGCCAGACAGGGCATTGTTCAGTCTAACAAGCATTTGATCTTTTGGTGTGATGTAATGTTTGAGGAGAGGAAAGAATTGGATAACTAGGGAAGTGGTTTCTGGTGTGAGGTACATGTGTGTATAGTGAGAGTGGGAGGAAGATTTGAGAGAAGCATTGATGTATGCACCACCAATGTCACACATTTGTGGTGGTTTTGAATGGCAGATATCTTTAGTACAGTGAGGATGGAGTTGAGGAATACTGTAGGTGCGCTAGTGTCATATAGTGTTTCATCCAAGACATTCTGGCAGTGGCCATCACTGACTAATCTTGCTCTTTTTCGAAGTTGCCAATGGCATCATATTTTGGCTTGAGGAGCATGAAGGAGCATATTGGCTTTTTGGTGTTTTGTCAGTGTGTGAATGTGGACAGGTGTGACTATCTCTATTTCAAAGAGCAGTTGGTGGAGTTCATGGTAATATGCCGAGGATGCATGGTTGCCAAATAGTTTGATAGCTTTTGTTGCACTGATATTGATATTGTAGGTTTTGTATTTGGTGGGGGGTTTGATCTGGTGGCCACTGCATGTTGTAGGTAGTGTAGTGTCAGGTGGTTGTAATATTGGAATTGTACTCCTGTAATAGTCTGTTTAGTTGGTGTCATTGTGGTTGGGATGTTGGATGGGCTAGTAATAGGAATGGGAGTATGCACCCCTGTAATGGGTGGTATAGTCGCAGGATGTATGTGTGGAATCTATGTTGTGGTGGTTGGTGGGGGGCAGTTGTCATCAAATGATTGCAGAGTAGGACCAGGATGGTTGGGTACATGTGTGGGAGGGATGGGTACATCTGTTTTTTTAGCCATGGAGGGTGGGTAGGGTTGTTGGTAAATGTGTGTGATTATGGTATTGTATTAGATGGAGTTAACGGAGGTAATTATGACTAGGGTAAGGGGGAGGTAAGCCAGTGGGAGTGTCATATGCATTTTATTATTGTCAAATCAAGGAAGGACTAGGAGCCATTGGCATGTTCTATTGGCACAAGTGCAATACATGGCAAGGTTTGTGGTGTGAGGACACAGTTTAATGATTTCCATTGGGGACCTTGCAGTAGTCTCAGAATTTGAGGAGAAAGTCTGTGTGAGCAATTTTTTCCAGTAAATGCATGGGCATGAGCTGTCAATAAGGCTTGATGTGCGGCAGGTCTTTGATAATGAATGTTGGTAATTTGTATTGTAATATACTTGATGCAAGCAATTGATGATTGTAAATAACTGAATCCAGATTGTGGCTCTACTTATAATGTGACAGGGAACGTATGTACTGATGTGATTGTCCATGGTTCACATTCATAACAAGACTCTGTTTTGCAGAAGATACCTTCTTTTAGAATTAGTACTTTTTGACCAACTTCATAATCATAATCA
>JALLAW010000929.1:0-10664 GCA_036939535.1 Cyclotella kingstonii | reverse complement strand
TGCCTTACAGTATATCCAATCTAGCTATGATCCTGCAGATCATAGAGGGGAAGAGTGTAATTCCCACCAAGCGTCGCTCTTGCTATTGCATACGTCAGGAGGCATCACTCGATGAGCGATTAGGAGTGATAACGCCTCAGCAGGAGAGCTACACGAAGTGTTACTTTCTCCTGAGAAGTTTTTCTTGCTTCCCGCAGTTCGATCCAGAATGGTTCGTGAAGAGTTGTACATGTTTGCCTATCTACTGATTGTAACTCAAGTAGTACTGTAAACTTCAGTCATCAAGATGTTTGGTCTTGCAGAGTCGTATCACAAGAAGATAGAACTTTCTATGCAGAATGCAGTGTACCAGATCATCACCGTCAGGTGTTGTTGAACAATCAATCCCATTGCCTGGTGACAGCATCCGATAAGAGAGTAAGTCGTCAGTCTAAAAGTTTGGTTGATAAATCCAACTCAACTCTCACTAAGAAATGAAAATCTGCTAAAAAGAAATCGGGATGGAGGTCTATACTGAGGTATTGCTGTTATTCTGGTCTCACTATCACTGCAAGAGCTGCTCTTTTAGAATCATGGTTTATTTTGGCCCATATTTGCTTTATTTTATTGAATATTTATGGTATAAGTTTTCTGACCAAGAATACCCCTGTTTGTTTCCAGTGCTACTAAAGAAAACTTTTAAGCGTTGCTCACACTGGCGTTGATACAAATGACTATGGACTGCCACGTGTTATAGGTATCAAGACGCTTGGTCTTCCACCTCCTACCTTGCTCTACAGACTTCACTTCTTTAAATGGTACAAGCACCTCACAATGAAAGGAACATTTAAAAGTTTTTTACTACCTCTTCTTCGACAATTGTCCAATCAGCATCCTATCCTGGTCTACAGTTGCTGACATGTACCCCATCACATACAATCACACTACTGGTATCGTTATACACACCACAATGAGACGATACATTTCGTCCACATAATGCCCTCTTCATCAGCGACTTCTGACTCTGGACAGAATCTCCTCAATCATACTCTTCAAGGACCCCAGCTGAAGAACTATACACAAAGAATGATGTCCTGGCTGCTCGCGCCGCACGCACATTCATCACAAATGATGGCTTTCCTAGTCGCCCTGAGTCCATCATCCTACTCATGGTGGCAACATTATCATGATGAATATCAATGTAACTTACATCAATCGTTCTTATGACCTGTACGGTCCACTCCCTTCTCGAGCATGTCAGAGGTAAAGAAACCTCGCTCCCATATCAACTCTACCCCCAGACCCACAGTCACTGAACGCATCATCATGCAATCTCTAACCACTGGTGGCATGCATGTGGCACAAATGACCTTCCTCATCACCGTGTGCTTCCCTCTAGAGTTCACTCTTGTCTCAACTCTTACAGACTTATCTAAATTAACACCGCCTCATGCACTACAACAACAACTCTGCCTTCTACGCTCTAGAGAATTTACTCCCACTCTCATTCATGCTGGCCCCTCTTCCTCTTTTACTGCACTCGCTTATTCATTCCCAAGTGTCTAAACTGACTTAGCAGGAGCTGGAGACCATACCCTTTGACATCAGCATCTGCCCAAAAGAACACATCCGCATCACACTCTCAAACCTCCCCTATTGCTGCCCCATCAACCTCATCAAATACCTCTCAACTGCCTCCGCACCTCGAGTCTTTTTTATTCTTCCTGCCCAAGGTTCTTTTTCACCGATCACAAAATGTCTTCCAGAGAAAAAGCTCTCAAGTTTAGCGATTACTGCAAAGTCCCAGCAACAGAGACTGACAACAATGATGTCTTCATTCAGCGCTCATCCCCGTGCAGTTCCCTTTAGCCTACCAACAATGCCAATTGCACCTGGCTTTTCTTCGACTATACCACCAAGCAATCACTCAACATATAGTTGATTCTATTAACGTCTCCGTTGGCCCAACCTACCTCTCCATGGGTCAACTAGATTCCCCGTATCCACCCTCACAGCATGACAGCCCTTTAACCTCACCTTCATCCAACCCAACTCATCATATTCCACTACATCCAGCTAAACCTGACGATGATTTATTCTCTGATAATCCAAGCACCACTCTTTTGCTCCTGCACATTTCCGCCTTCACACCGACACCAACATGTCCCCTTGAAGGAGTGCTATCATCACCTCTTCCTATTCTTACCCTACCTAAAACTGACTCTTACCTCTCTCATTCACTGCATGAGTGTTGCCACTACACACAGCTGTAACACTACCACTTACAGATGTGACACCCACACCTCAACCACTTACTACAGGTGCAAAATTATCACCTATAGATGCTCCAACCTTTTCTGTACCTGAACTCCTCTTCCTTTCACCAACACTCTTCCACGATCACCACTCATACTCCAGCAACAATGCCCGTAACATTGCCTCCAATTTGGCGCAGCACCAGAACCATCAACGCCCCTCCAGCAATGCATTTTTTTCCTCCATCTGCCTTGTTAACCTCAGTCCATTCAAAGCTATCGCCCTCTATGACGCACCGGCCCTCGAAGCATGTAAGCAGGACCTTCAACAGCCACTCTTGGAAACCTCCATACTAGTACCTATCCATCAACCCTCCCACTTCCCATCCCAACGCCGCAACATCATCTGCTGCTTCTTGTTCTTTAAAACCAAATTCCTTGTAGATGGTGTCTTCAAAAAAGCTATAGCCCTACCTTGGCGATAACAGTATCCAAGATAAATCATCTATGCCATACAGTATCAGTGCATCAACTGCAGCTCTGGACTCTATCCTAGCCTCCCTCATAGTTGTCCTACAATGTAATTTGATCCGAATCCTCGATGTCGCTGCTGCCTACCTAAATGCCACCCTCACTGACTCTGACGAAGTTCTCAATTACAACCGGCATTTGTCCAACTCATTTTATTTCTTTCTACAGTTTCGATCCTTTCTGACTCATTCTGGTGGCTTCATGGCACGCCTTCACAATGCTCTCTATGGCCTCATACAAAACGCTCTTCCATGGCATCAACTTCTCACCACATTCCTAACATGTCATGATATTATTTTGAATCTCTACGATCTTTATGTCTACAACAAAAAAAACAAGACACTGAACTCATTATCATAATCTACGTTGATGACCTCTTCTACTCCAGCATTACATCAGCCTCATAAATGCCTTCCAGCAGTTTCTCAATATTAAATACAAAACCATCCAAATTAAAACGATAGAGTGCATCAAAACCCTCATCAATGAGTACAATCCCACTTCTCTCACCCTTCACAACACCCCTGCCGCCACTGACCTCCTCAGTGATGATAAACCCAGCCCAGCTATATCTAATCCACAACTCTTTCATTCCACCGTTGCCAAACTCCACTTTCTCTGTCGCAAGGCAAAACCAGATATAACTCTTCCTACCCTCTACAGGGCACTAATGATATACTTGCTCTATACTGAGTCATTGGATACCTATATAGCACCATCTCAGTCTCCCGTATCTTCAACAACTTCCTAATTAACTGCACTGATGCCTATTTTGATGCCTCCTTTGCATGTCACCCTAATGGTAAAGTCGAACTGGATCTGCACTCTTCATTGGTAACACAGCCATCGTCGCTGCAAGCAGATATCAGCATCTCACAGCTAAGAACTCTACTATTACAGAAGTCATAGCAGCCTCCGATATAATCTGCAAAGTTTGACGTCTACATGGCTTCCTCAAAGCCCAAGGTCACCACTTATATCTCCCTGTACTACACCAAGATAATGCATCTGCCATTGCCCTTTTGACCAATAGACCTGGCAAACAAACAAACCGTCATGTTTGTGCCTACATTGCATACATGATTGACAACCTCAGCTTCAGAAATATAACCCTCCACTTCATCTGCACTAATTCCATGATTGCAGATGCCCTCAATAAACAATTACTTCACACCCAGTTCACTTCGTGCACTAACAAACTACTTAAATATCGATCCTCCAAAGCTGCTTCCAAATTATATCTTCCCTGTTTCTTTTTGTCTTTTCATGTTCTTCAAACTATTCTCCACAACACATTATTTGTGCACAGGAGTGCGTTACAATACACCAGTGCTACTCTACATTTGTGACGTTTGCCTTGCCACTGCGTCACACCATTGTCTCTCGATTTCAAGACACAGCTGTACCACATCTCAGTATCTCGCCATCGTTAATTGTCGGAGCTCCTCGCCAATCGCCTCATTGCTCTGCATCATAAACTATTGTTTGTGTCTAGAAATAGTTTATAAATATTTACACACTCCCTTGACACACATTTTTGTCTGGTTCCAGTGAGTACTTTACTATTTCCTAATGCTCTGTAGCGGTTAGCTCTTACGTATCAAAAGAGTTTAGGCTCATAGCTTCTTGAACCTTTCTTATGTACGTTCAATCGCTAGTCAAAATAATATGATAATGGCGGTTTAAAAAAGAGAGATGAACAATTGCAGTTGTTACTTATCAAAATGATGATGTAGCTGCCAAATTGATTCTCATTCTATGATCTATTCTTTGTATCTTTTTGTTATTAGAACCAATAGATGATCATTGTTTTTAATTTCAGTGGGAATGTAGTTCAATGTCTCCATTGATGAAAATAAATGGATCGTTCAAGCTATCCAGTTCTAAACGTTAGAATGAAAGAAAGCTTTATACATAACGTTCATCCAACCTTCATTTTCATTGAAACTTTGAAATGGCAGGTGGCTAATCTGAAATTTCAAAGTGTACTAAAGCATGCATAAAGAGAAGGAAGCCAATGAACCATACTCAACACAAGACTATATTGTGAAAGGGAAGTATAACTACATATCTTTTTCTATGGTGTAATTGGATGGGGTGTTGATAGTGGATAGTGCAGTATGTTGGTGCTAATATCCCTCGAATATACAAGTGAGGTTTGATGTTTCTCCAATGGTGCATATTGAAGTGGGTATGATTTTGATTATGTATTATTGCTGATGTGGTAGGTTGTTGGCAAGTGGTTGTGGAGTTATGATAGCGTTGCAGTAGTGGTGTGTACTGCATTGTGCAGATGGTGTATATCTTAACGAGTATAGTACTATAGCATATTATATGATATTGGCATTGTAGGTTGAGGGCAATTCATGGTAGTAACATTGCTATTTCCGTTGCTGTAGCAAGCAAGACCTCGTGAAACTTCCACCGCTCACAGGATATCATTTTTGAGGTCTTTGCTCTAAAAATCCTAGTCTTAAGTCCCAAAAGAAATTGGTGTATTAGGCACACTTTTCCAAGAACTAATAACATTGATCTCACGACGGCCGCAGCAATAGTTGGATCAAGACAAGTACTCAACCACACTCTCCATTCGATAAATCGAACCATGGATTTTTCGGAAGAGGAAGAAAAAGAAGTGCACGATTCAGAAGGAGATTCTCAATCAATGTCGCTGTCAATCCTGATTGAAAACGTCGTAAACTACGAAAACCCAAACGAAGGATGGGATCTCATCAGGACTTGGCTCAGCGAGCATTCAATTGACGAGGCTAAATCAGCCATCGAGCTGAAAGAAGATTTTGATACCACTGCTCTGCATGTGGCGTGTCGAAGTATGCCGCCAACAGATGTGGTTGATATAATGGTCGCAGCTGCTCCTGACATGGTCTTTTGGGCAGACAGCTTCGGTTGGTTGCCTTTGCATTACGCTTGCGCCAATGGAGCAAACATTGATGTGTTAAAATTATTGATTGATGACTTCCCTGACTCAATAATCACAATGGATAAACGTGGGAGAACTCCTCTTCACTTTGCACTGGGCAATGCAGAAGTTCCTGTCACTGTTCCTATGGTAAAATTATTGGCCGGTAAAAGCAGTGATGGTCTTCGTTGGCCCGATGAAAATGGGATGCTTCCCATTCACTATGCATGTGCATATGGTGCTCCAGTGGAGGTGTTACACGTACTGATTGAGAGTTGGGAGGAAAGTATGATGAAAAAGGATTCCAAGGGAAGAAATGTTCTCCACTTTGCTATGGTATGCTCATCTTAACATTTCATTTTAGACAGCAAGATTATTTTGATTATAATCTTTTGCTGCTTTATTCTAATAGGCGAATTCAGATAGGGCCAATAGCCCCGCTATTATACAGCTTTTGTTAGAACTTGATGAATTGAAAGATTTGGATATTCCGGATGATGACAAAAATATACCACTTCGTTTACTTTGTACGAAGGCAATGTCTATTGATGAATCCGATACAGATGCTAGGGATAATACTCAGAACTGCTTTGAGATTTATCTTGATAGTAAGCCGAAGATTTCGTCAGAGTTTCTAATAGGAATTAAACTTTTACCTCAATGGCTTCGAGATATTGCTGTTATTCATCCTAGTGTTCAAAGCATGATTAATGCTAAGATTTCAAGCAGATTTCCTACGATGGTTCTTATACTTGATGTTTATTTTCTTGCAGCTGTGATTGGAACATTTTCTGTTACATCATTGCAGTCTATCGAGCGAAGGTTCAATCCCAGTAATATTACACAGGAATCACGATCAGTTAGTGCTGCTTTATTAAGTCCACTTTATATCGGCGCCCTTTACTTTTTAATTCGAGAAATGACTCAAATGATTTCGACCAAAAGTCAAACTACGATTACATCATACCTTTTGGATCCTGAGAACGTTCTTAACATGGCTTATGTATTTCTTATCATTTACAACTCCATATTGATGCAAACAGGTCTTGGTAAGTTTATACCAAAAAAACCTGCGCTTGTCTTGATTACATGAAAGGAATGAACTTTGATTTGACACTCTTACTTTCCAACTCGACATCGTACTAGGCAATGATGAGCAATTTCAGATCGGAGCTACATTAACTCTTGGGGTCTGCTGGAGTCAAGTACTCTCGTATTTCAAAAGTTTATTTATCGAATTCGCTGTCTTTGTTAGCGGTGTGTTATTTGTACTGCCTCGTCTGTCACCGTTCATGATTTGCTTGCTCATAACTGTGCTAGCTTTTTCACAAATGTGGCACACTATATTTCAGCAGAGTGACTTGTGTTATTCTTATGGCGGTCCAAACTACTCTGAAATGGACGTAGGTTATGAAAATGCGACAAATGTTACTAACGATTTAAGCATTGGATCTGATTATGATGATACATATTACTACGACATGTCAATAGCTACTTTAACAGAGAGCATTGCGGACTGTGAACCTGCGTTGGATGATCCGTTTTGTAGAAGCATGCGGTGGACTGTCTATGAAACGTACACAATGATGATTACTGGACTTCATAGTGATATCGAAGGGCAAAGTACACTTTCCTTTTTAGTGGGTAACGCCTTTCGCTTTTGTGAGTGGAGCTCTTACCTTTCCTATGATCATATGATGTTTGATGGTAGTCTGTCTAATGATAATTTTTTCAGTGGTGGTGATGTTGCTTCTACAAATTCTTATTGCTATCATTTGCGATTTGTATGGAGTCATAATTAATGATCGAGCAGTAATTGTGTTCTGGTCGAATCGATTAATATTCGTCACTGACATGGTAAGTAAACACGCCAAACTGCTCATGTTAACAGAACCACACTCATCGGTCTGCTTGTATGAATCATTCCACATATTTATTCCAACTAACGATTACTATTTCCTTAGGATATTGTAACCAATGGCCCTTGGAAAGAAACAGTGAGAAACTTTTTCAGAATTAAAGATGATTACGAAGATGATGAATCATCAACAGACTCTTTGGATCATCGTAAGAAAAAAAAACCAGTGACATGGGAGGATATATTGTGGAGAAAATTTTTGGATTACTTCAATCCTGACTCAGAGGGTACTAGAATTAGAGACAACTTTATGTACTTTCCACTCAGTATTTTCATCTCTACCTTTCTTCTTCCTCTTTGGCTTTTGTTGGGTATTCTCTCTGCTGGATGGATATGGCCACCGCAAGTTCGCAAAGGACTATTCACCCAGAGAGAGTCTGTTCCAGAGGATTCTGCTGAAGTTCAAGTAGAGGAGCAATGCATGGAGGCAATATTAACAGTCAGAAATAATTTAGCATTAGTGCAAGAAGACTTAGTATGTACGCTCCAGAATGATCGTAAGAATTTGGTATCTTTGCATGGGCAGGTCCGTGAAGTCAAAGAAGAATTGAAGAATGAGGTGAAAAACATAAAAAAGGTCATGACTTCATTGTATGAACTTGAATTGCAGCAGCAAATTGTCACTGTATCATCAAGTTAAATTGAGTATAATTTTGTCAAAGATTTCTTGAAAACACTAAGAATCTTCACATCTATTAAAATTGACACCAATCCCAATACTAATTGCTGTTCATTTCAATATCAATCGAAACTAACTATATCCCAAAAGTTTTGCCATAGAATATTAAGGAATCCTAGTATGCTTCTTACAACGAAAAGATTCCTCCATTACTTTCTTGGATATTGTAGGTTTGACATTTTCCTTTTTTTTGTCATAGAGCATGATTTTATGACTTGGACCACTCTGCACTCTCGGTGACCCTTAACAGTCACATCATGACACAAATGACAACTCTTGTTGACTTTAGACACCAATATAAGCCTGTCACTAACAGACAAAGGTCATCCTAATTGGCAGCAAAATATTCCACATGAAAAACATGTGAATGTTTTGCTTTTATTTTAAAGAAATAAACTACAGCAACCAAATTATGAAAAAGAATTAGTTACAAGAACTTTGGCGTTGACAGCCTGTATGCTTTTTTCATGCTTTTTATGACTCATCTCTATTCTTTGCTCGTCTGGAGTGGGTAATACCAAAAGCATTGCTGTTCCCATCAACATCGTTAGACCAGAACCATATGCAGCCAGACTGTAGCCTCTTGTATAATCAACAAGGAATCCGGCAATTGAAGGGCCGAGAAAATAACCTGGTAATTTACATATATTCACAATGCCATTCAAGGCAAGTATGTGCTCCGAAGATGACTCTCCATAGGCATCTGCCAAAATAATCAACGGCATGGAGGCAATGGTACAATAAAAAAATCCATAGAGCAAACCAATCAAGGAGAGGCTTGTAGTTGTTGTACAGTGAGGCAAGTAGAAAAACAGTGCGGATAGGGTCGTGAATGCAATAATCAGCAGACGCACAGCACCAATACGATCTGCAACCGATCCAAGACTAAGATTGGAGAGAACCATACCTACTCCCATCATTCCTAATACACTCCCTGCTATATTCTTCGACATTCCCATTGAAGCAATGTAAGATGGGAGAAGAACTAATCGAGAGTATATAGAAATATTAATACTCCCGAGATACATGACAAGTATTTCGAAAGATCAGACTCAATTTGTAGCGATGGAGAATAGAACACTTACCTTGCATATTGAGATAGGGAAAGCATACAATAAAAGTGAATACGTTGAGCCATGTGCATGTCTTTGAAAAAGCAATATCCTTTAGGCTAAACGAATCTATATCGACTTCATTCCATGTTTTCTTCATTACTCGCAAGGATTGTCGCAAAGTTCCAATTAATGATGGGGTATCATCATCTGGATTGTCTTCAAATTCAGGCATATCGAACACTGGTGCATATCCAACTGCTTGAAAAGTATCAAGCATCGTCGATTTGCTAGCTCTCCTTGCCACCGTTTCCCGTGACAATGCAGAATGTCGTGTATGTACTCCATCGTGGAGAATCCTTTCAAAAGTAGTCCCACTTGTTCGGCGTCTTATTCTCAGACTATTGATCATGGGTGATTCTGTGGAATTCACGCTCCCAAATTCTGCGAACAAATTAGGTCTCAACGCTTCAAATTCATCACCTTTCCCTTTAGCATTTTCTGCCTCATGTTCTTCTACTTCACCAGAGTAAGGTAGCCGCATGGCAGTTGAAGCTATGCTAACTAAAAAGAATCGAAAAATACCTAGTGCACGCAAAGTGGGTCTCCATGGGTCTTGGGCATCTTTATACCATTCTAACAACATTGGTGTTGCCCATGAGAAGAAAATGTTACCAAGACCAGCACCTGAATTCGCCAATCCAAGCATTAATCCACGTGATTCTTCAAACCATAAGACACATATTCCACTGGACATGAGTCCACCTCCAATACCAATTCCAGTAATGAAAGATCCAACCAAAACTCCCATAGAACTTGCTGCCATGCTAGACCAAAATGAACCCACGGCTAACAAAGCCCCCGACCAAAAAAACAGCCATTGAAGTCCTATATGTTTCTTCTCTAAATAGTATTGCACTATTCCTCCTACTAAAGAAGATACCAACCCTGCCACGATTTGGAGTGTGCATGACAAGGCCAAAATGGCACCGCTTGTATTATGGAACGAGGCGGACATTGGACTAAGGAAAAGACTAGCAGTATTGAAAGAGCCAATTGTAAGAAACAGTGAAGTAAAGGAGGCCGCGACAACTAGATAGCCATGGAAGATTGTTGATTTCGTCATTGTATCGTAGTGATATTGGCCTTTAGGCTTTGTCGCGTCTTCCGCCTTTGGCTGTGTCCTCAGGTAGCCCGATGATGGACTAAATCAGTACTCCCTCCGGTCCTTTTTTAAGTAGGGCGTACTAATCCTATGTTAAATCCAATTTTTTCGTCTCAAAAATAGGGATTTAGGGAAAGATTGAAATGGTTGGAGTCGAGGTAGAGT
>JALLAW010000928.1:0-10757 GCA_036939535.1 Cyclotella kingstonii | reverse complement strand
GACAATTTATAAATAGCTAATTTCGTGTAAACGGGTGCTTACTAATTATAAATAGTCCCCATTTATAAATTGGTACGGTACTACTACTAACATATACACCATCCTTATGGTGATTTTTTTGACTTCTTATCCCAAGATTCAAATGGGCACAGACATACCGACGGTATCTTACAAAAAAGAATGGTCGCAGCCGTAGATGTAACTAAGACGGCGATTACGACTACTATACTGTATCGAAGAGCCTAATATGCCGTACGGAGAGGTTTCCCATACGGGGACTTGCAGATATTTTATGCTATATAGTTGGAGTATTTATTATATCGTACGGCAGCATTATGTGGAGAATTGTCACATTCCTGACGCCAAGTGACACCTCAAAAAAATTGATAATAAATATAGCGACAGAAAGGTATATTCTTTTTATTCTTCTCGTCTATTAGATAGTAGATCACTGCGAGTTTTTGAAGGCGAAGAATATTTGCTGTAACCTTTTTAGTAGTACACATAAGGATACCTTGACTCAGTTGTATTCTTTGACAAACCCCTCGACTGCGCCAGTTAAGATATCGTAGGAGTTTAAATTGCATAACCGACGATGTCCACACATCATAGAACTGGAATGAAATGTCTAGAGGAAGATGCTTACCTAGGTGGTGAGAATCTGCACAAAGAATTCTTCGATTTGTTCCAGTTTTCGTCGTCTTTGAGAGAAACTATCAGCATCGGTCCATCCTGTAGGAATATTCAAGGGGTGGCATCAGTAGTTTATGGCGGTATAAAATCGGCCGTTGACATTGCGCTCACAATGCTAAATGATGAATTCGGACAACCTTCGAACACTGCGAATTATTCTGTTCCAAATCTTGACCAAGAGGAAAATCACCTTTTCATGTCCTCATCTGAAGTGTTACTGAGACGTTCTGATACTGAAAACCGGAAGGAATTGCTTAGTGACAGTGCAAATGAAACTTACGTCATGCAATTTCACACCCTCGATAAGAAATTAACATCATCACCTGGTGAAGCAACTGTCGGTGTAAAATTTGTAAATTCTGGTACGTCCTTCTATCAATTTATCTGAATTATGCTAAGTCATTGTCAGAATATTTTTCAAACAAAATTGTTTGATACATCAGTGAAAGATGCAAGTATCAACAACAAGTCTTTCCTTCCCTTTGAAAAATCTGACAGTTGTACACTGCAATCTACATTTACTGAATGTGCATCCAAGTTACTCTTGTTCGACATATCTTCTGATGACTTACAGTCAGAAGCCTTAAACTTTGACCTAAGTGAAAATGATGATTTGGAAAATCTCATCTCTAAATTCGATGAAGAGTCAGACATAGTGGACCCATCACAGTGTGAAACTGCTTACTGCATTGTTAATAATGAATGGGAAACAAAAGATGGATGGCTCGTTGTGACCGATGAATGAGATGTTCAAAAGCAGGTAACCTATGTTACAACTAAAGAGAACCACCGTGCGAGAAGATGGTTGGACTATTTAGCACAATGATAGCAATATCTCGTTAGTAATACCAGGTATGAAACCATGTCGAGTCTTGAAAAGTTGTCAGAGGATTTTCTAGTTGTCCTCATCCTCGAAAATGAGTACCAATTCATGTACTGTCTTGATACTATGAGTCCCTTTAACTCAAATCGATTGATATTTTACGTTTGGTGTGTAATATCTATAGTGTTGGAATGTCGTTGTAAAATGTGGACCATTATGTGTCATTCCCCGCTTTATTTCCATCACAGGCACATATTGGTGCAGAAGATCATAAAAGTAGATGTTTCCTCTATCATTGTTTGTAAATGACAATGCACAGTTAAATTTGGGGCCCCTTCTATATTGTTCCTTTCTGCCATTGCTGATAGAACCAAATACAGTTCTGAAACTTCCTGCGTTGTTACTTCTGGGATCAATAATAATAAGTTAAATGTATTTTCAAGGCATTCAAGAGCCAAGATGTTGTCCATTATCGAATCTGCATCTTCGTCATCCCGAAACAAACTTTGATCCAGCGCATTATAAACTCTATTATTTAGACAGCGCTGAGTCATGCAGTATTGACCGTATCCAGTAATGTTGAAGCTGATCTACTTGGATGAATCCGGACCCCTTTCATTGATAGGTCAAACATTTCTTGCCACAAAACATATCCCCTTGTTAAAACCTTGCACGAACACTTTATCATAGCTTTGTGAAGCTTGTCCCACCTAACTTTAACAGGCAGGTCAACAGCCAAAGGAACTCATTAGCCGCTCTGCCTGTGAGTTATCTCAACAAAAACACATATCATATCCACCTGTGCATAGGAGTCCAGTGTTCGTTTTCAGCAAGAAACCACTCGAGTTGACCGTATTCTACTTCTACTACACTTTAGATGAAACAATTGGCTTCCTCAATTTGGAGCCTATCATTCTCGATCAATAGGTAGTTTGACGATGATGTAAGATGTTTAACGAACAACAAGATCAAACGTTTTGACACATTTTTTCATGCCTTTATGACCGAAGGACTACGGCCACACTCTTTCTCTGAGAGATGAGAGAAGAATTGAGTAGTAGTATTGCTACTATTTCATCAACCTGTACCTGAATGACATACTATACCTAGGTATAGTACTTTATCTCTCTCTTGAGGGAGAGATTCATTCAGCTCCATTGTCCGACAGATGAGGTTATAGTAACAACACATCTTTGTCATGGCATTCAAGGACGGTCAGTCAATCCCATCTAAATGAGACGCCGTCGAGGGAGAAAAAAACATGAACTTCAAGCTGAACATGAACCATTTCATCGTGTCGTGTGCAAGTCAGCCATGTGTCTCATAGCCACTACATGGTTTGTAGGACACACTATTCTTCTATTCAAAAGTGATACTCGATTGGGTACGATCAAACAGCAGTTTCCACTAATCACTCTTAGAGATGATGGCAATTTTGAAAAAATTCCTTCCTTCCAATCATTTCAGCTTCAGGCAGCAAACAATATTCACGTTGATGCGTACAGTATCTCTCGAATATTGGAAGAGTATTACGCTAAAACCAATGGTTACAATACGTCAGAGTCACTTAGCTTCTTGAAACAGTTTCATGACGCAGCCCATCAACTCAAAGCAGATTTTTCAGAAAATTATGGTGGGGAACTTCTAGCTAGGTTTTTGATCCATTCTGGGGTAGAAATATTTCATTCATCAAACAACCTATCTTTGAGAGCAAATACGAATGATCTCTTGCAAAAGTATGACACTATAAATATCCCACTTCATCTCAAAAATACAGCAGGACGTATTCTTGAGGCAAAACGTAATAATAGACCGTTTCGAATTTCTTTTGGTGGATATTCGGTCACAGCAGGTCGCGGAAATTATTTCAACCAAAGCTATCCCTTTGTGATGGAAAGACTGCTCAAAAAGCCCATGGCATACCTAGGAATTAAGTTGCTGGTGCGGAATGCGGCGATTGGAGGAGTGCCCTCATTTCCCTATGGATGGTGCCTCAATAATTTCTTAGGTGATGAATCTGATGTAATATCATGGGATTTCAGTATGAACGAGGCCGGAGGAATTGCAGATGGATTAGAAGCATACATTCGACATGGTATGATAATGCAGTATCAACCTATGCTCATTGTAAAAGACACTTCTGGTCATATTGCAGCCGCACGACGAAAGTTACTTCAAAGGTAAGGAATTATATTCAGTACGACTTTTTTACTGTTCCAGAGAAGGAACCTCTCAAAGTCAATCATTTCATTTCTTCCAATGTTGAATGTCGTAGATATGTAGATATTGGGGCACTTGATGATCCAATTATCCTTAGTTTAGAAGACTCAATGGACTTTATTCGTAGAGTAAAAAAAGATATCACTCCTAAAGGTTTTCGTGAATGGGAAAAGTTTGGAGCACCAAAAGGTAGTCCCGGTCAAACAAGTCATCATCCAGGTGTAAAGGAACACGAACTGATGGGGTGGTTACTATCTATGCATTTTCTCGCAGCGTTAGAGTTCGCAGCGTTTGTAATATCTTTTGAAGGAATGAATATCAGTCATTTCAAAGGTCGCACTTTTGTAAATCACTCTTATCTTCCTTCACCCAGCCCTAATATCACTGTTGCTGTGGACTTAGAATCTCTATTTTATGGATATAACACTCAAAATAATGACCTCATGTCATGGAGAATGAATCCAGTTTATTGTCGAACAACTTATGATCCAATCATTGGAGGTAGCTTACAAGATATCGTAGTTTCTGGATCGATTGGAACAGATCTCGATGTAATGCTTCCGAAGGGAGCTCAGATGTACAATAAAGGATGGGTGTTAGATTTAGGAGAGAAAGAAAAGACTGCTAAGAGGAGATTAGAACGGTATGGTGGACTGGGATTCATTGACTCCAAGAAGGCATTCTACGGTATTTATGCATCTGGGCCTCTTGAATTGTTTGTACCTTGCATAGATCGCGAGGATATCGCGCAGAAGTTTCAAAAATATCCCCGTGATAGCCTGACCTTGGCAAAGACATGTTTTGTCAATTTTGTAGTATGCGAAGTCAATGAGAAACATACTGGTACAGACTGTAACATACATACAGATCTAATGTTTATTGTTGGAGGGGTGATGGTTACCGAAGCGAAAGCCATCAATGTAGCTGGAACGCAATACTGGGGCAGGAATATATGTGTCAGTGTTGGTGTCCCTTTCAACTCTACGTTAAGTACGAGGGAATATGACGACGGTACGCACGATGTTGGAATGTATGTTCAGATATTAGTGAAAAATCCATCTATTAATTTTCATTCCGGTCCATGCTCTGTGTCCCACATAGTGTGGGAACAAATGAGAATTTTCTGACCCAGATTCTTCTATGTTGATCGTTTGACTTTGCTGAGATATGGATTCACACTCAGTGAGTATAGAGTATGCTATAATATACGTTTGATCATTTAAGATGGACACTCGTAGATGATATTATACGTGCTTACTGTACTAAATCACATTTAGAGTGGAATAAATCGAGTTTGATGGGCGGCAGAAACACCAGGACGTCCGTGCCTTACCGGCTTGTAAGTAATAGCGAATTCCCCCAAGTACATTCCCACCATTTCTGGCTTCATTTCTACTCCGCAAAACATTTTTCCATTGTATATACCTACAATCGATCCGATCATTTCAGGAACTATAATCATGTTTCGGAGGTGGGTCTTAATTCCACGGGGTTTTTCACCAGGCTCTGCCTCTTTCTTGGCCTGACGCAAACGTTTGATGAGAGCCATAGGCTTGCGCTTGAGACCCCGACCCATTCGCCTGCGAGCACGGGCAGTAACGAGGTCCATAAGTTCATCGTTCGTTAAGTCAAGTAGGGCATCGAGTTCGATACCACGATAGGTGAACTTTTTGAAGGTGCGCTTTTTACGCAATTCGGCAACCTGTTCGGCGTCCATGATGGTTGAATTCCTAATCACTGATGTCACATAATAGTGAGAAATAAAATGAGGTTTACAGTTGAAAGATCGACTGTGACTACGTCAAATACACAACAATGGAGATCAAATGAGGACCAACGTGCACAGTCGTCTGGTATTGCGTTGATTGGGATTCATGACTGCCAACATACAAGTTCAATTCACTCTCGTATTTCGATATTAGTGAATATATCATTGCCATGAAAGGCGACGTACCCTGAAACCTCTCACTGAAGGGGGTCCTGATAATCAGTGGCAATATGAAGGAAATAGACCGGAGAGTGTCGATGCTGTTACAGTACGAAACACCGCGATGCTATTTCGTACAATCTGTATTAGTAAGGGGGTAACTATTTGTATCCATTATACGGACACACTTGTATCCAATCACCAGAGCCACACAATTACAATACCATAGTACTCCTACTGTTTACAAAAAAAAGTACCACTACCATAGAAGAGAATCAATTTAAACCTATTTCCACTGTTCATATAATAATATTATCTTTCGTGCCTAATCATGGCTCCAACACCACATCAAGCTAAAGCTTCCAAAGCCAAACTTATCGGTGGAGGTAAGCAACCCAAAGCCAGAATAGCACGGTATCTCAAAGCCACAGAACCTCAACTTACCGAAGGGGCCAAAGTATCCCTTTTATTAAAGGGTATTCGCTGCTCGGATGCCATGTCAACCGTCCTGAAAGACTTGAAATCGGTCCTATCCCCACATGCGAAATTAATGACTAAGAATAATTTAATCGTCCCGTTTGATGATGCGGGAACGCTAAGTCTCGAGTTTTTGACTACCAAAAATGATGCATCTTTGTTTGTAATGGCGAGTCATAACAAGAAGCGACCGAATAACTTGGTTCTAGGGAGGACCTTTGACAGAAGAGTACTAGATATGGTTGAAATAGGAATACTACAATATAGGTCGTTGAAGGATTTACCGGGACTGCCGAAAAAACAACTTGGTAGTAAACCATTGATACAATTTGTGGGAGATACGTGGCAGTCGAACGTTGATCTCAAGCGGCTGCAAAATTTACTCGTTGA
This sequence comes from Cyclotella kingstonii, assembly GCA_036939535.1. Lineage (NCBI taxonomy): Eukaryota > Bacillariophyta > Thalassiosirophyceae > Thalassiosirales > Thalassiosiraceae > Cyclotella > Cyclotella kingstonii. Next base: position 4,227 of record JALLAW010000928.1, on the reverse strand, counting down.
TTTGTATCGTGGAGAACCAGTGAATTCACTGATTTTGAGCGGGTTGGATCATGTCATTGTGTTTACGGCAGCTGGGTCGCAAGAAGGACAGACAGTTGTCCATCAAAGAACATATTACATGAAGCTGAAGAAAGATCCTAATGGAGGAAAAGCTCCAGTGCCGTACTTGACTCCTAGTGGGCCAGATATGGATTTTAAGGTACGTTATTCTCTGTAAGATTTTTATTCTTAGCATCTATTTCTAGTTTAAGAATTGCTTGATTCACTCCTTTTGTGCAGATCCGTCGGACACAGTTTGCTTCCTCTGATCTTTGGAAATTGGCGATGAAACAACCAGCAGGCATCAAGACTATGAAAAAGAAAAATCAATCTACTAACGTCTTTGGTGAAACTATTGGACGTTTGCATTTGGAAAGACAAGACATTGACAAAAAGACAGGTAAAAAGTCGAAAGCTTTGCGATTGGCCGAGAGAGTAGAGAAAGAAATAGAAGGTGCTGCAATTGAAAAAGAACTTGAAATGGAGCAAAATGAAATGAATGATGAATTTCAGCAAGCCTATGGTTTTTCCATGGGTGACATGTCTGGATGAGATTAGGGTGTCTTGTCGTGTTTGGCGCTTCCCATCGTCGTTTCTCCCTTGCCTTAAACATCATCAGTTGCAGTAGGCGATTAGAGATAGTGATGTCATTCCCTGATTAATTCGCAATTCTAATTGTACATTGTTCATTCCTGTAGTGGTGCAATGTATTTTTTATAGGATTCAACGCAAGTTATTCCGTTACAATTTCTATTGATTGTCTGCCTAACTCTGAGGCTAAGATGAAATACAAATAGAATACCAAATCAAATCCCAATTTCATTACATACAAACTGAATGAAATTACATGCAATTAAAACAGAGTAAAAGGGAATTAACATCATCTCATCAAGAACCATTACACTGAATCACGGTTAAACGATCGCTGGAGTTCGAGCCGCCATTCCAGTCGAGGAACAGCAGCTCCCTTTGTAAGTCTCATACTCTCCTGTGTGTCTTGCCATTTGTGCAACAATGCAGCAGGAACACCATATTGAGCAACACAAATCCTCACAACCGATGCATTTTTCCTCTGGGATTGAATACTTGGCACGAACGTTTACACGTGTTTTCATCAAGGAGTATATAGACCAAATTGAAAACAAGACACCACCAATGAACTTTAGCGGGGCGATATAGGCAGGGATTTCATAATACTCTTTGGATCCCTCAACGACTTCTAGAGCAGTAGAATAGATGGTGTAGGCGATAAGAAGGACAACGACAACCTTGAATGTGTTTTTCGTGGATGAATCGTGGGAGAAGTTTCCAAGCCAGTTAAGACGTAGACGCTGCATGACTTGAGCCATACCAACTGAGTGCGCAATCGTTTGATTCATAGTTTGTGAGAATGAGGTGAAAATTAGTAATTTGAACTCGAGATTCAACAGCTTACTCACTTTGAGTGCAGCAACAGGCACACCATAAACTGGGATGACAAAATCCTGCATTCAACAAATCACACAAACCATCCTTCCAGTAGCCCGTTGGAATGTTCACTTGAGGCTCTCCTACAGCGAAGTCTTTGGGAAGAGGGACGAGGAACACTTGACCTTCAACGACACCACCTTCAGGCTGCGGGTTTGTTCGAGGCGCACAGGCAGGTGACAGAGATGTGAGAATGCATCAATTCAAGTGTTAATCGTGAGTGAACCAAATAGCTTGATACTTTAATCCAAAATTCCTCGTGCAAACAATAGAAATGTTTCGCTGCAAGCAACTTCTCATTTGTTGCTCACCACCTCCACACTGATGGTTCTCTTATTTCCAGGCTCGCCCACTTCCGCCTCGAGCACATATCCTTCGGGCAAGGTACTTGGAGCGATTATATGAACTTTGACAGGAATATCGGTTCGCTTCTCATCGGAGAATGCACCTTCTTTGTACGCTGTTTCAGACATGGTGGCTGGATAGTACTTCTTCGACTATATGGGTGTCTATTTTATATACAACCGGGTGGGTCGTATTGTAGCAGTTAGTACCAATTTAACATGCTGACTTTAATAACATTTGTCTAAGCATCTCCATCTTTCTCAAACGACTACAGGAATACAGAGGAAATAATATTGATAAAGGAAATCTTCACGTGTTCTGTTCCTTGTAAAGATCCGCTAAAAGATTGTTTTTACGCGAAATTTAACCGTTGAATCCTAGATTAGGCCGTCCGAATCCCACATAAGATGTTGTCGTACATGACAGGTAGTTCTGCGATAGAAATCCTGTGAAGTTTTTCTAGTAGGAATTTTATGATCTGGAGGCATTTCATATTCGTTTAAGATGTAAAGATGAATCTTATCTAGAGCTCTCTCTCTAGACCATACTCCCCTTTACAATTGCTGTCCAATAACATTGTGGTGCTGTCTTTGTCTGTCAAAGGTCTGCAGCAAAGGTACAGCACTTCAGCTCCTCTCACTTATATGTTGGGTGGGGCTTATCCAGAGATACCATAACCTAGGAATACTTCACACTGACCTAAGCTGTAAAAGGTTGGCTGGGGGATGAAACACATCTGGGACAAGATATGCTGGTAGAGGAATGTCAGTGGCTACAGCAAAAAAGAAGTAGTCACAACTGATTGCATTTGGATATTATCAGCTTAGTTTATGCTGAAATAATGATGAACACTACACTATAACTAGATGAGGCTAGTAAAAGCAATCATTCAATGGCAAAACAAGTAGCATTTGACATGTTTTAGTACTTGAGGTGTTCTGATGTATTTAATATTTGCTCTGATATCTGTTGATACATTAGATATGTGTGTAAAATACCAACAAGCTGCATTACTCTTCTGATGTGGGGCACTTCAAGGTACTTTCAATGTATCATTGAACACTACATAGATAAACCATGTATTTCTCATCTTGTAAACCAATAATGTGGTTTACAGTTGCATCACTCTTTTGATGTGGGGCACATCAAAGTATTTACACCTATGTACATTCTATGTTTGAACTATAAATGACTCACATTACTTGCCCCTATGAATGAAGAATCTGGTTGGCTCACTGAGAAAACCTTTGATACATGAAAACATATGATTGAGTATCAATGGCATGGCAATGGTATCAGGATATTAGTACTATCAATTAGCATGAGACTTTGCATCAGAGTAGGAGAAATTAATAATCATTATGGTTACTAGTTTAGTCAAAAAATGGTATGACTGTCTAGATATTCATCTTTCTGATAAACTTCCTCTTCAAACCCTGATTGTTCCATTCATATGCATTGACATGATTGTCCGTGGTCCATGTTCATAACAAGACTATGTTTTGGAAAGGGTAACTTCTTTTGAATTAGTATTTTTTTATCTACTCCATAATCATTATCAACTTTGTCCTTGTTTTCATGAGCCATGTAAGATTATCTGTCTTTGCTAATGCTCTCCTATTTTGTTTCAGTCAACAATAGTAGGGATGTCAAAGAGATGTCCCATCCAAAGATTGCTGCAGCAGAAGAGGCTTTCAGTACTGTATAGCATGTTGAGCAAATAACCCATGCTGCGTTTGAGAGGAAGATGTCCATGTTCTCAGGTGCAACTGCTTTTGCCATATCTAGTTCATCAGTGTGAAGATTCGTCATTACGACTTGATGCACTTGATCCAAAATTTCATTCGCTCGTGGGTTCTTGACACTGCTCGGCTTGCGCTTAAAACTGAATGATCACAAAGGGAAGCGAAGTTAAACTTAAATTCACTTCGATTGTCATAGATTATGTACCAACAGCGTGGATATCTGCTTAGCCAGGTCTTGTATACTAAGTTACTGATTCGGTTCGACGATTTATCAGATTTTTCTTCTCTTTAGTAGTCTAAATAGATGTCTTGGTGCCCTTCTTGCCTTTTGTATTAAAGTAGTTTTCTCAAGTACTGTCAATTTCACTATTCCAAACCAGCTAAATGCTGGATCAATCATTGTGAGAGGCATTAGGTCAGTCTCTGCCTGTAAGAGTGTATGGACCTATAAGATCGGCACATAAAGCCTCAGAGGGGTTCTTTATGCCAAACTTTGTTGGTAGGTGACCAAACTTGAGCGCTTATCTTTTTATTTATTTGTTAGGACCAACATGTTTTGACGCATGACCGAATGGTATTTTGCATACCTTTCTAGTTTATCGCAGCTCTTAGCGTTTCTTATAGACGGGTA
>JALLAW010000927.1:0-10724 GCA_036939535.1 Cyclotella kingstonii | reverse complement strand
GGTAGTCATAACTAGTATTAACTACCATTTACTCTATGAGACTAGGCTTTTCCAATGGGTGAGTTGATGTCCATTCTGTCAGTATCTTGGTATGTGGGACTCAACAAATCTAAGTCCAATTCCACATGCTTTTAGTGCCATGAAGTTACTGAATCTACCTCACTAATGAGTGCAGCAGAATCTGGCAAATCACATATTTACCTGGTTACATCACACCAATCATGCAGATAATCATAATGTAGTGATATTTTAGCTTATGTGAGATTCACCTCTTCAATATCTAGAAGAGTCTCAATAAATCACAATGGTACTGAAATTGTACCAGCAGTGCCATGACCCAATATACTGTACCACATTTCCTAAAATCCTTGTGTGGCAATACATTGTACACTTGGGTGCACATTCACCCCAACAGCAACTATGTCACATATTCTGGTCATTTATTGCTTCTGGCACCCATGCTTCAAACTGTGAGTATTTTGATGTCATTGCACAAGGATATCTTAGATGATCCTCAAACGCAACATCTAACTCAAAAGCGCCTGTGCGCTTGCGCAACGCAATATCTACTTTGAGAGCGCATAAGTGCTTGGACAATTTCGCCACTGTACAAGGCTTTTGTAGTCACTCCTATAATTGAGATGGATTCTGCAACAGTGCCTGAGTGAAGGCGCCTTCACACGCTTCAACAACCTCAAGTTCCTGCGCAAAAACTTCAGGTTGTTTCAGATAACACTTTAGCTTATACTATTGACCTCTAGCATGAGACAATTCATTAGAGATTGGTGGATCGTCAACTCTCATCCACTTCAATGTGAGGGGTTAGTGAAGAGAAGCTGTCCGCTACCTTTCCTACTTCTGGTTATTGCACACTGGAGCGCGCTGCATTCCATCATATCTGACGAGGTATCGCACCCCTACACTGACAGCGCTCGGAAAATCCTTTGTTTATTCAGTTCTCTCTCCTGAAAAAGCATCGGAAGTTGTTCTGGGCACACGTCCACTATCCCCACCATGGAAGCACTCGAGCTTCATCCAGTCACTTTGGTCACGAGATGATGACCGCTGCCTCGCTACTCCAACAGCGGAAGCCCCTTCACATGTCAGGAAAAGCGATCTGGATAAGGACGGTAGATGACAGGTACACAATTCTCCAAATGAGAACCATTAGTGCCAATCCAGTAGGAATAACAGCTTGTATGCTAGCTAAATTGCCAAGAAACTGCCTCAATAGCTAGATTCTTCGAATTTCTATCCACTCACAATCGCGCCAGTTTAAAACACTACCACCAAAATTTACATTGGCATGATGTAAAAGCATCTCTTCTGAAGAGAAAGAAATATTGTTATTATTAAAGGCAAGATCAGGTCATACAGTCGCACCAAATTCTCCATCGAATCCCCTGGATGTCCCTCCTCTTATTTGCACTTGCAACAGACCACCCAGTCCCACCAATCGATATTCTCCACAATCACAATCTAAGATGACTGCCAAGCCTAAAAAGTCAAGCACTCTGGAGACTCCTTCACAAACACTGGACAATTTCTCACTAACTAAACCAACCGCTACAAAATCACCAACAACAGGTCCCACACATAGAAACCCCTCCAAGAAAAATCCAAAAACAATAGTACGAAAATTCCTGCTGCACTACAAAAACCACCTCCACAGACACTATCTTCAATACCAATCTAAACTGGAAAGACTGAGACAGCGACCAAAACAACCAATCCAACCAATCCTATCACAGATAAGCAGAAAGAAATAGAGGAATGGATGAAGACCAGGAAATGGCGATGGGGACTAATAGCTCAGAGGTAGACTGCCAGAAGGTATTCATTTTTTAGGGTCAATACTTCCAAATTCATCCACTTGGACATCATAATGGATTCTACTCCAGTATTTTGATGTTACGTCCTACACTAGCCAAAGAGAAACAATTTCTTGGAACTTTGGCAGGGTGTCAGCAGTGGATAGAACATCAGGCTCTGGGAGATCTTAATGGAGTATGTGAAATCTACAAAACATTAACAAAGATCAATCTACATTACAGACTCATGGGACAAATGATCCTCAACGATGACTATCCTGCAGACGCGCATCATTATTGCCCCATCCAGTACCAGTGTTGATTGAAAAGAACTAAATAGTCAATCCCCCAACATTCTATGCAAAACTTCATAAGTTCTTCAAAAATTTAAGGCACTCGGTTCCGGGACATCTTCAGACACAATCCTAATGCTAATATCTTCGGACAGCACCTTCAGAGCTCTCACTCCAACCAGCTCACCAACTCCACCATCAGGTGAGGATCACAACCTTGTCTCCCATTCAGGTGTGCATTCTCTATTGTGCGCTGCGGCTGAGGAGGAGGACATAACATCATGGTCTGGCAGTAGTAATGTCATCACAACAATAGCTTTTGATCATCTAGAAATCTTATGTTCTCCAACGGGATCAAGGGATATTCTATCTGCTATATTCACAGCCCTGGGAACAGCTTCATCAACGTCAGCTGTTACAGAGTTCAAAATATGGGTTTGTGATACAGCAGCTTTTATCAGGACAGTGAAAACGGACAATGCCTCACATCTGGAAATGCAAACCAATGATGTGGGACTATTATTAACTCAGTGGGAAGAGGACATGACTATGGATCCACCAACCGCTAATCTGTATTTCATCTCATACGCACTTTGACGCTCCATCAAGATCATCAACAACAAAGGTCTCATTTTAAAGTGCTATATCCTCCTCAGCCACCTTGATCAAAACCCCAACGTTTTTGTCCAAAACCACAACAACAACTTAATGGACATGTGGCAATTGTCACCAGCAGAAGTTCAGCTTTGGAATAGGAATGCGCAGTCTATTTGAGTGAAAGCACTAGAGGAGCATCCATCAAACATTCTCTTAATAGCTTTACATCCATATCATTTTCTGGAACCCACTCCCTATCACACCACAATGATCTACTTCTGAAATTCAATGCAATACCAACTAGAACAAGCTGGCAAAATGACACCAGTTTCAAATATTTGGCAAAATCCTCAAGGTTAAGGAGGCAAGTGTTGAAGGTTTGGAAACCATCTGGTGCAGTGGGATGGTGCAGTTTTTCATCGTGAAATTGAGGTGACATCGCATGCATCGATAGCTTGTCACACCTGTCCCTTGGGAGAGGAAGTTGTTACAGATTATTGCTCTCCATATCAGATCATTGAACTAGGCGTTGTAGCATTCTGGGAGTCACTTAGGAGACTTCGTTTTTTACTTACCGAAGTCCCACCAAAACATTGATCCAACCTTACAGGCGGCAGTCAGGCGAGAGCAATTTTTCCTCAATTCATTATCATTCTACACAGCAACCACCCTCTATGCATTCTTCAACTCGAGCTGAGATCGATCTTGAATTCTACTCTATTTCAGGTGCGACTGTTATACCCTCATATGAGAGTCTCACAGATAGGTGCGATCATGCCACAAGGCAATGCTCCAAGTCAACACTAAGGTATCAGTAAACTCCACTCTCATTACAAGGACTGCATCTATGTGCACGCCCCTAGCAACAGACCACTATTGGCAATAGAGGTGCTAGATGACTTCCACTTCGAACATCTTAAGCAATACAAGGATATTGATGAGGAGAGAATGGAGTCGCTCATCGTTTTTGGACAAATGATCATACTCACTAATGACTGCCTGCATGCTGAAGGCCTCAACAGAAATACAATGGATTCCTACAACCTTTTTGCATATTTGGCCAACGGTGAAAAGGCCCTTCCCAACAGCATGGTTCGAACTCATGATCTCATGACATCTGAGCTCAGACCTCCCATTGCGCAGTCGACTCTAAAGATATCTAGAAAACGCTTACCTACGCAAGCGTTTGACATCGCAGTCTCTTCGAAGTTGAAATCTTGTCAAAGAAACATAAAACGAACAAAGAGGATCGCACTCCCCAACCTACCAAAGAATTTGTTACTCCCAAATGAACTAACAGAGAAAAAATAGTATAGGGGAAGTAGAGCGTGACTGAAATGAGATTGTTGAAACTGGCAGGGCAGGTGGAATCCAAGTTATAGCTACAACAAGCGAATAAGAAGTTGCGCTGACAAGAAATATGGATCCAACACCTGACGTCTCCACAATAACAATGACCATAGCCAAGCTGCAAACACATAACACTGTCATCGTGGCAGAACGGGAAGATTATTTAGAAGGGCCACAGATATCAAATGTCTTTCAACGAGTCCAGCTAGTATATCAGGGACTAAGAAGGCACCAGTTACTCCTCGGAAGGGTCAGAAATCCTACCCCACTACTGATCGTCCTCATATCAAACGCAGCGTTTTTTGCCCAGAGTAAAAACAGAATTCATTTATCACAAGCAAAAAGATAAGGAAACAAAGGAAGAGATTGAAGATAATTTCAAAGCTCTTTTCTGTATTACAACTAGTGATGGATCTCTCTCTGGAGTGGACAAAGATGATCATTGGGACTCAGGCTCTGATTATCAGCGTGTCAAAAACGCAAGAGATATTGATGAGTGCCAAAAGAAACAGTACATTGAATGGTAGGTATCTGTAGATGAATACGGAGACCCTACAGTATAGAGAGCTGAAGTTTTGAAGTAGAAAAGGAGGAAAGTAGAGATATGGAGAGCTCAGCAAGGGAACTCTAAGAGATAATTGTCATGTCTCCAATGAGCCTTCGAATTTGGGGAATATAAGGTTTAGCTATGGTGCAGGTATTGTGATAAACTATCTGTACAACAAATTTTGGTACATGTTATGTTTTTATAAAATGGAAAATTTTGCTTCCAGCTTATGCTGAAGAGTTACTGTCCATTGGAATGCATGCCCCTGTGCAGGGATGCTGTCTTCATTGGCATCTACAAAGACTTTTGTCTACCACTATATATAGTAGATTTAAGTGGTAATTTAATACTCTATGATATTAATATTATCATTTAAACTTCCATTATGTGTATCATCTCTAGAAATGTGGCATATTTTTTAAATACAAGAAGATTCAGTTCCATGGAGTCAAGAAGGATTTTTTTGATACATATCTACAAACAAAAATCTATTAGCTTAATCTCTGTTATTGATAGACTGATTTTCATAATGAAATTTATCATTGAGATTAGATTTTGGGGATTTATTTCTCAGATTGAAAGTTATTTTCATGAAGTTAGACTTAGCACTATCGTAGTAGTGGGTTTTTCTAGTTAACACAAGTCTTTTTATTATTAAAAACGGCATTTCTAAACAACTTAACACAGTTGCCTGCATGCTCTTGAGTGTCTAACCATCATTGATTGCATGGTTTTTTCATATATATCTTTGAAAACAATGCACACTTAAAGATGTGCTCCTGCATCAGAAACAATGTTTTGCAGCAATTACCCTTTAATGTAGTCAATGCAGATGAAAATAGTAATTGTGGAATTCAGTGCTATTACAGCAAATAATGTTATACTTTTACATCAGTAGTGGTACATAGCGTGACTAATTTAAGTTAATACATCCCTCCTCCACTAGTACTTGCAGCTTTCACCCCATTCAAAACAATGCTTTCTAGTTACACTCCTTTACTCAAAGAAATGACAATGTAAAAACCCGTTGTCTACCACATTTCAGCTTATTTGTGATTTGATTTTCATAAGAAAGAAACAGTTCAGCCAATCCACAATCTGAGTTGAGTAATTTTTTTGATGACCTTGTTACCATTAGTTTTGCCATTATGAACTCTTGAAATGTTGAGGCAAAAGCACTGATTTCAGATTCTTCCCCTATAGTTCCTTTTACTATTACCAATAGCTTCTTTGTAAATTTCATAATTTTCAAGCTGCAATTTAAATGGGCAACAACAAGATATCACTTTGTAATTATGACCCAACAACACATTGATTTTTCTTTCTCCTTTGGATAATAAATGTGAAGTCAAGCTAGACCTTTGTATTCAGCCTAGAATGAGTAACCATTATGATTACATACAGCTAATAATGCTGACAAGAGTTTTGCTTGTTTGCAAGCCAGTCAATGTTGTGGTGGGTAAATATTTCAATATTATTAGAGTGGAGATTTATAAGGCCAAGACAAAAATTTGAGTTAAAAGTTAATCCTCAGCGTTTGTTTCTGCTTTTGCAACTTTTGCTTTCTTTCATTTTCTAATTTTTGAGCACTCTTTTGCTCCTCAGCAGTACTCCACATACTTGTTGACGTAGCAAAATAGTCTTCTTGATCGTCAAGAACATGTGTCCTTGATGAAGAATGTCTATCATATTCCAAAAGACGCTCTTTATGAGCTAATGCAGAGTTGTATTTTGTGTTACTATTGCCATTAGGAAAAATTTGGTCAATGCGATAGCTGCAAAACGGGCAATAGTCATAACCCTCACTTTCACAGGATATCCTACCACAATGGAGACAATTAGTTAATGGTTTGTGCTTGTTTCCATAACATCCGCAAATTATTGTCGCTTTTCCCTTGATTGGTTTTGAGTTGATGATAGTGAATGAGGATTGTTTATTAATAAGGTTGGAGGAAACGTAATTGCCGTCATTGATGTGTTCGACATTCGCCGCAGTTTCCTCTGTGATGCCATGATCTTTGTGACTACCAAAAAGGATCGACTCTGCTTTTGCAGATTTACCACGACTATTCTTTTCTTTCTTTCCCGTTGTTGAGTTTTTCATTTTTACATTTTTCTCGCACGTCTCCCTTTCTCGACGTTTCTCATCATCCGCCTTTTTCTTTCGTAATGACTCCTGATCCTTCCGATTTTTTCCTCTTGCCTCTAATTCTAGACTTCTTATCATCTCCCGTTGCACGGCTCCTTCATCTAATATTCTCTTTGATGTGAGTGCTGTTGTAACGTCTGGTTTTCTATTCGTTTGGTTTCCATTTTCACTCTCGTTACCAATGATAGCTTGACTGCCACTCCTATAGTCACCCAGCTTATACCTTCTCAAGTCCTCTGCAAAAGACTGTAAGTCTTCTCTATCATTGCCATTTCTTACATTCGAAACATTTATAACAAAGCTCGATAAATACTCAGTAACATCATTAGAATCGTCGATGGAAAGGAGATGGTCCAAAATGTCAGCTAGGTAGTCTCGATCTTGGGTGTGGCTTAACTTGAGAATGGTAGCTAATCGGTTTTGAAGGGAGTGCTTCTCCGTGGACATCATACGAAAAAAGAGAGGCGAGACTTATTTTTCAAGTGCCGTGTCAAGTCAGTTGAAGTTACGATAGATTATGAGTTTTGGTCAGACATGATATGCTCAATTGCTGTCATCAGGTGAGTTACTTTTATATTTTAATCATTCGCGCTTATTCCTCGTCTCTCTCTCTCTCCCTCTCTCTACAGAATCTTGTATTGGTACCTCGGAAAAATATAAGTCGGGCGATCTGGAAATGCCTGGTACAACCGCTCTAATGTTCTCTCCATGACCACTCAACATTGAAGTTCTACACTCTCCTTGGCATTGAAGTAAGAGACTTGAAGAATATCGTCATACTTGAACTTTATCGTTTACCAAAGAAAGATGACTAATCTACTCTTAGCACGTCTACTTTACTAATATAGACTAGAGTGTTATTCAAATATATGGTGATGATGTCGTGTTACTTTATTTTCCACCATGTTGAAGTTTATTCTAGAGAGAAAGCCTTCATTGCCATGATACATATTATGGTACTCCTATCATGGTAAACTCATAATTCACAATTCATCTGATACGTCAACTCATCTCTTGAATTCAAGCGCCACAAAAGCACTTTATTCCACGTCGTCGTTGGATATGGACGAAACCACCTGTCTCGAATGGCTTGTGATAACCTCCATTACAATGAGTATAGTCTTAGTTTACATTCGTCAATTTTTCCACATAATCAACTTAGCTCAACAACATAGAGATCGTGTAATGATGCAGACTCGACAAGATTTGGCTACCATTCATCTTATTTCTGAGATTGGAAACCTTGCTCGAGATGTTTTCATGGTAAACGATGCTGATTGGGACACAAGAAGAGAGATACATAATAACAGGAGGTTCATGTTGGAAAAAGCGTTCAAAAAGTATTCCATGGTTTGGGTGAGTTTCCAACATGGAATTGATAGGACGTACGACTTTATTCTTCTTTTTGTTAACAGCTCTTTACACGATGCTGTTAAAATATAGAACGTCGATTATCATCATTTTACTCCTCCTCAACAGTTTTTTGATGAGTATTTTAACTATGATAATCCCTGTGAGAGCCAAGCATGTAAGTAAGACAGTTTCCTTCGTTGTCCTAAAATGCTATTAAATCTAATAGCTATGAATATATGAACATTATCAGCAGCAGCAATATTATCAACTTATATTTCATCGCAGATCGAACATTCTGCCAATAAAAAAGGCATCAACGAAATCCATTATTCAAATGTCAGCGATTCAAACAATACAAGCTTTTCGAATTATAGAGATTATTCATCGCGTAAAATCGGAAGAAACTGTCGAAATGACTTAGCGACGACTAGGACTCTGTCAGCGAACAAAGAACCATCGATACCTTCACTTGACTTGCTCTCTTCCATTCACAAAGATCTAGTGACCAGAAAAAGGAGTGTGTATTTGTATCTGAATATTTCTGAACAACAGCGAAGAAAAGTTAGCAATGAAGGCTCACTTACAATTGATGATAAATCTACGTCTTATGAATCAAAATCATGTCAATCCAGATCACCCTCTCTCACGCTTGCATCGTCGTTAACAGCTACGTCCTCCAAATATTCAGGAACAAGAAGAATACTTAATGAATGTGCAATTTGTCTCTGTGACTATGACAAAGGAGACATTTTGGTTGTTTCATGTGACAAGCGATGCCCTCATGCATTCCACCTAGATTGCATCCTAGAGTGGCTAGTAATAATGACGAAAGAGACAAATTGCCCATGCTGTCGCCAAACATTTGTAGATTTAGGACTGCAGTAGTATAAACTTGAGAAGACTAGTGGATGGACAGAAGAAAAAACATTGCCCATTCAATAAATTGAGGAACACGTTTTGGCTCATTAGAAGAGAATCAGAAGTGCTGACTGGCTGATAAGAGTTGAAGCAGTTTCAATCACATCAATATCATTATATCAATAGTGTGTGGTAGATAGATACTGTCAGATGCTCATTTCTGAGCATATCTCTGATGATTAATACACATGAATTACAATTTTAAATCACTGAGCTGTGAGAATCATTTTATTTATCTGTTTGAATATTGTATGTAGCAGAGTGCTGCTTGGATTTTACTGCACAAATAATCGAATGAGTCATTTGAGTGGGCTTTTGATTTTTGTAGTAGTCCATTAATATTCCTTGAAACATGAACTGGCAACAATTCCTCATGGTATTCAAAATTAACATTGGTCTGCACTCCATGTATGCATGAATGGACAAGAATATTAGAAATGCATCAGATGCCCTCAATGACATATGAACTAACAACTTCTGCCCATTATGTACGATAACAAATCACTTGGAAATGAGAATTTAGATGAACAAACACTTCAGAATAATTTGATAATTTTGTCTTCGTGTTATTTTTTATATCACATGCAATTCACAAGGTGTAATACCTCCCCTCCTACTATGCTACTCCTACTACACTTGTGGAGGTTTTTGGCATTACCATTGGTCATCTCAATGTTTCTCTGTAGTTTCATTGGCATTGTGATGAGCAAGCATCTTTCCAAAAAAAAAACACCAAAAAATTGTATTTTTGCATAGAGATTATTGCTGTTGGGTTAGAAGTAGGAACTAATAAACTATATCCTAAAAAAGTGAGAGGATCATTACTCATCTTTTGTCATGTGTTGCAAAAAATTGATTGTTGTGTCATTTGTTCCTCTCAATATTGGAGTGCTATGAGTATCTGTAGAACCACACTTTTTTCAGCTGTCTGCAGATCAATGAGCAAGCAATGGAATTTTGTGGCTCATTCTAGTGATTTAAATTTGAGTCATTATCAACCATGCATTGCATGGGGCAAAATGCCCATGAAAACCACTCTATTAGTGGTGCTACTCCATTATTAGAGTGGTTCTACCAGGCATTTTCTGATCATCTGACTAATATTTTTTGCAGATACAAAAAAGTCATCCCAAAGTTTCTCTGAAGCCTCATTGGTATTGCAACAAGCAAGTGTCTTTCCAAAAAAAACAATCAAAATAGTACTTTTTTGTGTCAAGATTATCAATATCAGGTTACAAGTAGGAACTAACATAACTATATTAAAAATAATTGTTATGTCATTTGTTCGTCTCAATATTGGAGGGCTGGGAGTATCCGTAGAACCACACTTTTTTCAGCTGTTGCATTTTGACAAGCAAGCGACGGAAATTTGTGAATCATTTTAGTGATTTAAATTTTAGCCATTTTTGACTGGCATTGCATCAGGCGAAATTCCTGGTAGAACCCCTCTATTATTAAATAGTGATACTTTTCCAAAGGACCTCAAACTGGTTGATGTCAGCTGTAGATATGGACCACATATGCTGCTACTACTCTATTTTTTATTGTAGCCAAACTTTTTCAAATGGCCATAACTTTTTCAATATTAGTCATATAAAAATTATATGCATATTGGTTCTTAGGCTGTAGCTCTTGCTAGAAAAAGAATACTAAAAAGATACCATTCCATTTTCAGCCTAAATTTTGAATTCACCCACAAGCCACAA
>JALLAW010000926.1:0-10735 GCA_036939535.1 Cyclotella kingstonii | reverse complement strand
TAACACTTGATGAATTGGAAAGCTGGGTGGACATCAATTGCTACACACTCAGTCACTGCTTCGCTGACTCCTTTACAAATATGATCAGTATTCTTGTGATCAGTCATCTTGTGATCAAGAGGTGTGAGGAAGTCACTGGCATAGTTGAAGCTGGGTTTACCAGTGCATCTGATCCAATCAGAATCATGTAGGACATCACCACACCAATAAATTGGTAGCCATGGGTCCTTTCCTTCGAATTGTCAGTTACTAAAATGAAAATTGTGGCATCCTTTTCTTTCAGGAATCTTAGTGATATCTTCATAGTGGATACCGTTAGAGAACATGTTAAACTTGCCCTTAGTGTTCTTTGGGAATGTAAATTGGATTCTCTTGATGAACCTAGGATTTTAAGAAGTGCTGGTACTCGTTTGGTTGGTTGAACTGTGATGAGAGTCTCTTAAGCCTCTTTTAGAGAGGCTAATTGTGATAGAACGTTGCCTCTTTGCAAATCTTTAGCTGTTGCAGCAGGAGTAGTATTGATGAAGTTATGTTCATCATCTTTTACACTAGTGTTGACTGGATTTTTTTCATTGGCATCTACTGTAAGGGAAGAGGGAAGAGGCAGAAATAGCTGGCTTCTCTTCAGCGAAGATTATAGGCGCTCTTTTGTACTGATCAACTCTTGACATAGTTGGAGCTCAACACAGATATTGGAACTATACACTCCAGTGCTTGAGCAACATAAGGCTTCAAGACAACATCATCCCATTTATGCATGATGAAAGCCATCAATGTCTTGTCTTGACAAGCATAATAGGGATCATAGGAAGCATGCTCAATTCTGTGCTAGTGATACAACCTTCACTTTTACTCATAGAAAATAGTTCAAATTTTCAGTAGCTATTTAGATGACATGAACATGCATTTTTAATGAAGTAAAACTAATTCACCTCTTAAAATAATGGTCCCTATGCATTCTGTCTCAGTACTCTAACTTTGAAGGCCATGAATTCACTTCTATCCTCCGCCACAATTTTGATTCAATGCTTGCTCTTGGCATGCACATCTTCACAGGTGATATCAATGGGCAGCCCTTGTTCCTGAAAGTGAAAATAAAATATGTTCAAATGACCTTGTTTGCAAAGCTCTGAAGCTTGTCAATGTTATTGAGTGTTCATACTCTATTTGATTGCTGCGTTGTTTTGGTGTGACGCTCCAAGGAAAGAAAGCATCATAAAAGGTCTAAGCAGAAACACCTTTTTTAACTGTTAGCAGACCCTTGAGCCAGTGATATGAATTTCAGGGTCATTCTAGCAATTGAATTTGAGAGGTGCATTAGGTTGGGTATACACCTACTAGAACCATTCTAACACTTTATCACATCATTGAAAGAAGGAAGAAACATTGGACTCTTCATGAAGATACTTCACCATGATGTAGACAATGATGAACTGCTGAAGACTTCATTTATATCTCTCTTTATGCTTGTTACAAAGACACTATAATGAAGCAGTGCACATGTTGCTACCATGAATACAAGGTTGCTCATATTGCTCATGATACTTGTCATCTCAATCATTATTCAGATGACTGAGAGCCCTAGCAGTGAATAAATGAATCTGATTTTTTCAAAGACTCTGATGTACACCTCCATTGTTTGGTCATATGTGATGGCTCAGTTTTTAACATTGGCAAGAGAGAAAAGAGATTTCCGTCAGCATTCAATCGCAGGCAATTTGAAATAAGGGGTTCAGAAGAAGCGCACAGAGCTCATTTGACCAAAGATAAAACTCAAATTTGGATATGTTTCATCTTCTCTGCATTGAAGAAGAGCATGCATAGCAATTCTTTTACCTAGAAATGAACATTTATATTGGTCAAATGCTAACTAGCAGCAGTAGTTAACAAATATAGCATATGATAAATATGGCAATTTTATGGTTGTATATGCATCATTGATGATATGTTACTTGGGCTAAAGAGTGACCAGGTTGAAAGGATTGTATTTAACATAATTGCAGGCGTATATGTGACCTAAATTGTTGCATTCTTTGTAATTTATTGGGTTGTCCAGAGTCAACACCTGACCTCCATGTGACTAAAGTGTATCTTAGTCAAATGTCTCTTTGGACCAAATGAATATGCCATTTCCAACTCTGCAAATGGAGTCAAATTATGATACCAGTGACAAAGGAACAAGAAACAATCCAAGAACAGGAAATAAGCTTTACTTCACCAGTTTCAAAATTAATGAATCATAAGTTTACCTCTTGATATTAAATCATGTACTTTATTGTATAACTTGTTAATTTATGAAATGTAACTATTCCTTGTTACCAGTTGGACAATGATGAAAACATTGAAGAGAGTGAAAGTAATTCAGATTATTATGATGAACAGCATGAAAATATTTATGGTAAGTAGAAAAGGCAACTCATTCTAGATTAATTTATTTGTAACAGAAATGATAAAATTTAAGTTATTGTATTATTCAAATGAAATTTAAATGGTTTGACTTACTTCATTCAATAGTGTTATCTACCACTCTTCTCAATTCAGGCATGTTTTCAATGATGTCACTCCCTATCCAACTTCTTTTAAATAAGACCAAAATTTCTTCTCCACATTAATGGTTCTTTTCTCTTTCTGTGATTTCATCATCTCAGTCACATTTCCTACTTTTCTCTTGTTGATAAGAAGCTACAAGTTCACATTATTTCATGTTACTTGTATTATTCAGTTATATTGTTATGCTACACTTTCTAGATTGTTATTATCCATTATTGCTTAGTGCCCTCAAGAATTTCAATCAATTCTTCCTTCAAGGCCTTGTTTTCCTTCTCCACCTCTCTATTTTTTCTATTAACAGAATCCACCTTGTCCAGATACTCATCTATAATTTCACTCATTACACTCTTTTCTTTTGACAGAACAGCATTACACATTCGTTCTTCCTCTAAACTCTGTTGAATTATTTGACACTGCTTCCTCCATTCATGTGTCTCTTCAAGATTGGACTCATGTTCTAGGTCATGCTCTTCAATGAGGCTTGAAATTTCCATTTGATACTTTGCATCACTTTGTTCCTTTGCATTTTTGTAGTAATCAACATCCTTTTCTAGAGAGGTACAATACACCTTCATTTTCTCGTTTGCTATCATCAGCTTTTTCACTTCATCCTGACACTGCTCCAGTTCATCTCGAATCTCTCGAGACTGCTTTTGAACTTCCTCAAGAAGATGCTCTTTTTGCTCCATCTCCTCCCTGGCTTGACTTTGCCACGCCTGCAATTCCAACTCCATCTTTTGCCTTTCATTCACCTCTGCCACTCGTATCTCCTGCCGAAGTTTTCTTTCCGTCTCCCTCTCCCAATCTAATTTCATCTTGTCCAACTCATCTTTAAATTTATCTCTCAATTCTTGTTGAGTGTGTACTAACTCGTCTTGGTATTGCCGTTCGGAGCGGTCCATTTCTTCCCTGTATTGTTGCTGTAACCGTCCAAGTTCCTCTTTGGATTGTTGTCGGGAACGTGAGATATCTTCTTGACATTGTTGTTGTGAGCGTACAGTTTCCTCCCGGCATCGCTGTTGACAACTTGCCATTTGGTCTTCAAATTCCAGTCGACAGCGAACCAATTCTTCATCACATTGCCTCTGACAACTTGCCAGTTTGTTTTCATATTGCTGTTCGCAGCGTTCAAGTTCGTCATCATGTTGCTTTTGGCAAAGGACAAGTTTGTCCTCGTATTCTTGTTTGCAGCGTCCAAGGGCGTCTTCTTGTTGCAGTTGGAAGTGTACCTTTTCATCTTGATTCCGCTGCTTAATAGAATGCAACTCCTGCTGGGTAGAGTGCAACTCCTGTTGAGTGGAGTGCCAGTTTTGCTGTGTAGAATGCAACTCCTGTTGAACAGATTTCAACTGCTGTTTCAAGTCAGAAATTTCATCTTGTTGTGTGATGAGTTGCTGTTGAAATTCGGAATTCATTCCCACGACTTGAAAATATTCGGAGGACTTGACGGTGTTGATGTTGGTGGCGCCTTTTGGCAACTTTGGGTTGCTGGGAAAAACAGTACGAGGAGGTAATGCTTGTGTTTGAGACTGTTTCTCTGATGGGATTAGAAGTTGGTGAAAAGTGGAATTTGACGAGGAAGATATTGTTGGTTGAGAGCATGGCAATGCTGTTGAACCAGCGCTTGCCGTTTCAGAAAAACGCCTCTGATGCGAAGGGAACTTCCAACCAGTTTCACTTGCACCATGAGAATCTAGTGGTTCCTGACTTTTCGGCCGGTCTTTGAAGAATGATGGCCTATCCATGTGTGGTACTTTTTCCGTTTGTCCCAATGTGCCTTGCATAGAATATGGATTCTTAGAATTAATGGGACTCTCTCTATCATCCCAATTCTTGTTTTCAATAAGTCTTCTATTAGGTCTGTCGGAATTATTTTGATGGCTTTTACTTTTCTCGTATTTGTCTGTCATATAGCTGCTGTTACTATTGTATTTATTGTTGTTGGCAACATGGCGGTAAGCATAACTTGTGTCATCTGTTCGATTATGTCGAAAAATTGAAGCAGTATCCTGTCCCTCTCCCACATCATTGAGGGGTAAGTCATCCCTCATTTCTAGGGAACCTTCTTGATGTGCATTCTCTTTCCTAAATATTCCTCTTCTTGGAGTAGAAGTAAAGAAATGCTTCCTCGATAATGAGGTTGATGATGGGGTATTACCATTGCTGCCGCCGTTAGACCCGAAAAGTCTGCTATTGTTGGTGCTATTGTTGGTGATGTTGTAGCTGCCCTTGCTCTTAGTCATGCTAAATACGATAGACGATGTAGAGAGGGGTGGTCCCGTGGATGGTGCAATGGCAATGCGATCGGTTGGTCTTATAGTAGAAAAAGAAGATGGAATTCTTGTTGCGGTGTCGGAAGACAAAGATTGACGTGCAGGCACGATGGTATTTTTGGTATGTGGAGGGCTGGTGAAGCGGTGTCGCTGAGTTTCATCCTGTCCTTTCTGATGTTGTTTTGGAGGGGCGAGGCGAGTTGGAACGTATGATTCATCCCCGAGGGATTCGATGGTCTGTCTGCTGCCATTGTGGGTGCTAGTTGTGAATATTGGACGAGGACGAAGTACCATGATTATTCGTTTGTAAAAAGGTTTAAGAGGATGATTGCCTCAGTGACAGGCTCTCGTCACTAGAAGAGGGACTACTGTTCTTTCGCACTCAGAGAATGGAAATACTAATAATACTATACAACACATGCAGTTGCAACATGATTAGCTGACTTTCCATAAAAATAATTGTGTCATCTATGAGTCGAATGTTGAAATATGTAACCAATCTAGCCTAAAAAAGCTATAACCAAAATGATAAATACGGCTATACATCATGAAGGTATGTATAAATTTATCCCTCTTTTATTTGGCGATGAAGGCTTATATGAAAGTTCTGTGCCTATATATGTGATGCCGAATGTTGATTTTAGCTAACCATACCACTCATTCCAAACCATGAGGAATAATTGATGATATGATTCTCATCCCAATAACTGGCACTCCCAACCAAGTCCGTTAATGATGCATCGGTAGAGCTGTATAAGTATAGAGCGCCTCCAGACACCGCAAAAGAGACGGAAAAACCGTGAAGGTCCAACTCGTCCTTTATAAGGCGACACTGATTCTAACAAGATTGTCTAAACCATAACTAGAATGGTATCACTAACATCTCCATCTCTCCTCCGCACACGCTCTCGTTCTTTACAACCGTCCGAAAGAGAAATCCTTACGGACTCATGGTCCACTCCGAGATCTGCCGCGCTGGTCTCCTCTTCTTCTTTTTCCAACAATAAGAAGTATCTACAGCCTCAGCATTACTCTCATGGAAAACCGCAACAACCCACGGGAATCACACTACCAGGTCTCTCAGAGCGTCTTCTCAGCCGAAATGATGGAGATAGTAACCGTACCGACTATAGCTACTATTACAGCGAAGAGGACCGAAATCCAAGGAGTGAATCTCGTAGAGAGAATGTCGTAACTCGTCCCTCCTTTCCTGCCCGTGTGCGTCCTGGATCGACATTGAGCAAGACAAAAGAAAACAGCAGTGGGGATGGCATGGATCAGTACGAAGATTACAATTATATGGAGGACAATGTTGAGATTGCCTCGAATGAAGAGGAGTACTACGCGGAATCATCCCCGGGAAGGGACTATGTTTCAAAAATGAGAAGTGACTGGCGCAGTGCTGCTAACAGAAGTAGTAGCAGAAGTAGGATTCAGAATGGTAGATCCCCCTCTTCTTCTTATTCGAATCATCATCGGTTCGGCTTTCGGCGCGGTAGTAGCATTCATGATCGAGAAGACCTAGACAGACAGACGTACACACAGCAGCAGCAGCAGCAGCAACCGCCATCCCAACAGCAAACTCCCAGGGGTGATGTTTCACGGTACATTGACGAAGAGTCTTCCTCCCCCACCACAACCTACAACAAGTATGAAATCATAGGAATGAAAGAAGAACTCCGAAAGAGTGAACAGACACGTTTGCACCTCGAAGAAGTGCTGGATGCAACTATTACGGAGAAGTGTCAGATTGAATCGAGACTACGTGAGGATATGAATGATATCGTCGCACAAAAGGAGGAGGAGTTGAATAATCTCATTACACAAAAGGAGAAGGAGAGGAGCAGTGCTATCACGCAGAAAGAGCAGGAGATGGAGCGACTACGGGATCAGTATGAGAATGAGATCAATGACGTCCGAAGCAAATTGATGGATGCCTTCAAAGTGGACATGATGGAGATCAAGTCAGAGTGGGAAAATGCATTTCATCATCTCAAAGAGGAAGCGGAAGCGAATAAGCGTGAGCTTTTGGCAGAGTTGGATCTGGCGAATGATGCCAAGATAGATCTGGAACGTGAGATGGCTCTGATGAAGACTGAATACAAGTCTTTGCTGGAGGGAGAGAAAGAGAGGAGTAGTGAGAAGCTGGAGTATGAGAGAGAGAGGGGTAAAGAGAAGCTAGAGGGAGAAATCGAGAAAAGTAGAGAGATGATGGAGGAGCTGAAGCGATCCAAGGAAGAGGATATGGAGAAAATGAGGAATAGATATGAGGCGCAACTGCAAGAGACAAAGCAGAAGATGGTAGTGGAAACAAGCGAGTTGAAGGAGGAGATCAATTGTCTTCTAGAAGAGAATGAAAAAGTAAAACGGTGCTATGACTCGTTAGAGGATGAAATGGAACAGAAGAAATGTGAACTGAACGAAATGAACCTGCGATGTCAGAAGGCCATAAGTGACAATGTCGCCTACGAAAAGCAAGTAATGTCACTTAAAGGCGAAGCGATGTCATTCAAAAATGAAGTGATTTCACTCAAGGATGAGGTTGAAGATATACAGAATGAAAATGACAAATTGAAACGAAATCTCCGCAAGTCAGAAGACGAGTTAAGAAACATCAATCTTGACCTCGAAAGCACTGCCAATGAAAAGTCTCGCCTTCAGTCTGATAAGATACGATACGAGAGAGATCTAGAGGAACTCTCCTCTACAAAGAATGAGATAATGTCGAATTACAAGGAATTAATGAGAAAACTTGAGAGTATTGAAGAAGAACGGCTTTTAGAAACTCGATACACCGAAGCTCTAACAAAACAAAGAGATAATATGACTGAAATAATTGAAAATTGCCAAAAGGAGATCGCAGAACTCAGTGGTGTCAACAAAGTTTATCAAGATTTGAAGGTTGAATATGAATCGGTAAGGGTTGAAGCTGAGAGAATGCGTGAGGAATTGAAGAAAATGGAAGGTCTACAAGACACAATCAAGACTTTGACATCCCGTGCAGACTCATTAGGACGGGAACGAGAACGTTACAATGCTACCGTCAAAGCCCTCAAGGTCGATTTACGTGCACTTCATCGAGAGAATGTGGGATCAGAGTCCTCGCTCCAAGAGCATATGAGACTGTTGACAGAAAAGTGGGAGAAAAATACGTCTCAGTTAGAGCAGATGGAGAAAATGAAGTTAGAAGTTCAGGCTGGTATTGCCATGCAGCAAGAAAATGAGAGAGACAGAGAACATATGGTTAAAGAACATGGTAATAGGGTAGAGAGGCTAAAAGGGGAATTAGAGAATGCGCAAAAAGAGCTAGTTAGATTGGAACGATCCAAATTGGAATTGGACGATCAGTTGTCAGAGTATGAGTTGTCAAGTGCGAAGCAAAAGCGAGTTCAAGAGGAGTTACAAGATAAGATCCATCGTTTGGAAGATAAGGTGTCTTACTTGGAGGATGAGGCGAAGGAACACGAGATGCAGCGAAAGGAATTCAGGGATTTGCAGTCAGATTTTGAGAAGGCTCGATCCAAGAAGAACGAATTAGAAGGTGAAATTGAGAAAATAGAGGATGTCAAAAAGGGACTGAAAAAAAAGCTGGAATCGGCCTACTACGATTTGGAGGAGGCTAAGCGAGAGATCACAGCAATGCAAAATGATCATGAAGAAGAGCTGCGCATGCTGAATGAATTTGAAGAGGAGGTTCAGACACTGAGGAAAAGAAATATCAGTCTCGAACAAACAATTGAATCAAAAACTGAAGAAATAAAAAGTATGAAGGAGATGTTGAAGGACCAATCCTCCATAGTTGCAGAAGCTCAAAATGAAGTTGCAGAATCCTACAAGGTCAAACTCCGACTCTTAGAAGAAAAACACTCTGAGCAAGACCGTCGCTTTGAGGAAGCTATTGAAAAGCGCTTTAAGGAAGAAATGGAAAAAATACAAACTAAAAATCGCAAGTTGGAGTCCTCTCTTCAGGAACACAAAGATGCCCTTGATCAGAAAGACATGGCTGAGGTAAAACGTCGTGGTGAATTTGCAAAGCTGCGTCAAGAAATGGAGATACTCCGTTCGAAGGAACGTCATCTTGAGACTCACGTAAGTCAATTGGAGGACCACATTTCCAAGTTGGTGGCTGACTATGAGGCCCGGTTAGAAGGCTCGGGCAATAGCAGTATAGTGAGTCATAGTAGTGTTGAGGCAGCAATGAAAAAGCAGATACGTGAACTTGAGAAGAAACTAGAGGTGACTGGTGCGGCAATGAAACAATTGGGGAAATCGTCGTTGTTGATGGAAAAGGAGAATGAGAAACTTAAGAATGATAAGGATGAGTTGAAACAAAAACTGAAAAAGTTAGTTGATTGCACAGAGCGAGGTCTTGTACAAAGTAAGTGAATGAATTCTGATGTTCATGAAAGTACATGGGGTAACTAATGATGGTAGGTATATAATGTGTATGCATACAACTACTTAGTGTTCATGCATATACATCTGAAGAATGAGAATGAATTTATAGTTTACACAACTAATTTATTTACACAATTGAAAACACAGTCTTCTCTAGACCTACAAATAATTTTCAAATCACAAGCTGCAAATCACCTTTCTAAACTTTGTTGGCCTATCTTCTGCAGCAGAATTGGAAACAAGTTTAATTTAGCGAGAAAGTGGAGTGAGTCTGAAGTGAACTTGAAGTGAGTCTGAAGTGAACTTGAAGTGAGTCTGAAGTGAACTTGAAGTGAGTCTGAAGTGAACTTGAAGTGAGTATGAAGTGAGCTTGAAGTGAAGTGAGTATTTATTGAGGAAAGTCATGTGAGTTCAAAGTGGACCTTGAAATGAAGTGAGTTTGAAGGGCGTAAGTTTGCCACAACATTCTCATTTGAATCTTATTATGTAACTAATGATGCAACTATCATTCCAGAAATGGTCACCTGAATCACACTGCTACAGCAACCTCCAGCAGAGAAAAACAGCCAGTGGCCTAACTGATGTCAGTGGGAGAGTGACCATCTTGGAACAAGCTACAATGATGGGGATGCCAAGTCAAATCCACTGGTATCTTGATAGCTACTGAAAAGGGCAATGTGAGATTTTCATATTTAGATTGGATAGTGATAAAGAGGGTATGTTTTCATTGCTGCTGCTGACTTGATATCCATGTAAGTCCCTGTTTATGGAGAAATCTATTTATGAATTGGATTTAAAAATTTCTAAAAAATCCCCATTTACCCAGAGCCACACATTTTTCGAGATTTCCCTAAATAGGGAGCATGTCCTATGTACCAGTTTATGGAAGCTGGTTAGTATACATAAGGCAATTGCTAAAATTTAACAATATGCCAATTGGTGGTACCATTTATAAATTGCTATTTGATAAATTAACTATTTATAAATTGCTGCTTTATACAATTAACCATTTATAAATTGCTTCTTGATACAATTGCCCATTTATCTATGGCCGACAGAACCCCACACTAGCCACCACACTGCCATGTTGATAGAACCCCACTCCTGCCAGCACTGCGCCAAGCTGACAAAACCCTTCACTGGATGGTACTGAGCCAAGTTGACAGAACCCCTCACTAACCAATAGAAGCCTGCACAGGCCACCACTGTGTCAAGCCGATGGAACCCCACACCAGCTGCCACTGCCCCAAGCCAATGGAACCCCATACCAGCCACCACTGTGCCATTTCAATAGAAAGGCATGAGTCGAATCTAAATTTTTGGGAGCCTTTCCAACAGAATGTAATGATGACAATGAGTGACTCACAAGAGAAATATCAAAATTTAGGGGATTAAACTTAAACATAAGCTTGAAAAATTGGGCTCATAGCCTGCATTAGCCATTTATAAATTGCTGATTGACAATTTTAAATAGATAATTACAGGTAAATGGGTGCTCACTAATTATAAATAGC